>JAQZBX010009284.1:0-46416 GCA_029593785.1 Cabassous unicinctus
GATGTAGCTCGAGTGGTTGAGCACCTGCTTCCCATGTACGAGGTTCGATCCCTGGTACCTCCTGAAACCAAAAAGCTAATAAACAAAAAAACCAACTCAGGGGAACTGGTGTAGCTTAGTGGTTGGGTGCCTGCTTCCCATATACGAGGTCCTGGGTTCAATCCCTGGGACCTCCTTAAAAAAAAAATAGAATGTGGACCTTGAAATCCTAAGACACCATTTGAGAGGTGGGTTCCAGTCAAGTCCCTGCTCTTCTGGGGGGCCAAGTTCACGATCCTCCGCCTCATCGATCTTTATAACCTTCGTATTGTGGGAACTTACGGCAACCCCCTAGACTGGTGAGGGCGAGGTGAGCTTATGATGCTTATGGAACGCTTAGCAGGGGACCTGGAGCGTAGGAAGCCACCACCAAATGGTGAGTTTAACGAGTAGAAGGAGCCTGGGGAGGGGGGAGGGGGGCCCCTTGCCAGTGGAGCAGGCTCTCGGGGCTGTGGGGCACTCTGGATGGGGGTCTAGAGGGGCCAGGCTGGCGCTCTCGCTCACTGTGTCCTCACGTCCCTCCCCCAGGTACATGTACCCTTCCATGGATCAGCTGGCCGAGATGCTTCCCGGAGTCCTGCACCAGTTCGGGTAAGAGAGGGACCGTGCCCCCAGCAGTCGGCAGAGGCGAGGGGCTGTCGGCTTCTGTCTGTGCTTTGGCCTTCATCTGGCCTGAACGCGTTCAAGACCAGGGAAGGAGCCAGCGTGCCGCGCTTGCTAAACCTCAGAGCCGCTCTGGCCTAGTCTCTGGCCCAGCCCGTCTCCTGGAAGCGCAGTGTCTCTCCTTGGGGGAGTGAGTCACCCTGTTGACAGGCCACCATCACCCCCTCCCTGAGGCCGGCGCCTCCGCTACTTTCCTTGCCTGAGCCAGCCCTTCTCTCTCCAGCACTCTCATTTCCTTCTAATTGGGCTTTTATGACGATGACAATACCTCATGGTTCTTGCCCAATTTATTTTCCTTCCGCATCTTACAATCCAAAATAAAGCTCAAGAGTGGGAAGGCGCGCTACTCTGATGGGCCTTCTCGTGAATGTCATCCGGCTCTCAGGTCATTGGCAGGCGGGAGGGAAGTAAGGAAGAGAGCAAGGGCCCCTCCCAGGTCAAGGTCTTCCGTCAGCTCGTAAAGCATGATGCACGTCGGGCTGCGGCGTCCCGGGCACTCATTCCCTCTTTGCCCGGCGTGCCAGCCAGCCTCAGCCACGGCCCGGACAGACCCTGCGGGAGATGGAATCCTTAGAGACAAGGGGGGAGGGTTGCTAAGTGGATTCCTAGGGTTCCTACCACTCTTCCCGTATGTTACGTGGATTTATTTCTGCTTCCAGGCTGAAAAGCGTTATTGGCATGGGAACTGGAGCAGGCGCCTACATCCTAACTCGATTTGCTGTGAGTTCTTTGGCATTTTTTAAAAATTTCATTTTAAATAAAATTAATTCAAGATGAAGGAAGAGACTTGGAAAAGTATCAAAAAGCCCCAAAGGGAAAAAAGGAGATTGCCCACAGTGCCGTTTCCCCAGGACTAAGTACTGTTCAGATTGTGGTCTGCACCCCCCAAGTATGTGCTCCTTGCGAACGCGTGATGTGTGTGCACAGTCCCATCCTCCTGGCTTTTCTCTTCCTTTACTAAAATACTATACTCTCCACATTCTTCTTTTGTCTTCTGCTTTGTTCACGTAGCAGGCTGCTGTGGACAGTTCCTCTTGTCACTGACTGTTCGGCTGGGGTGGTTTTTTTCAATGCCTGCACATTCTTTTGTAATCAGGGTACTCTTGGCTGCTGTGTGATTCTAAAGTAGAACCAAAGACGCATGTATTAACGTGACAGTGGGCCACTTACATCACTGTGGGCCCCAGTCAGTGGCTATTGGATTCTCTGTATCCTCAACCAAACACTTGTTTCAAAATGCAGTGACCCTCATTTTAATCAGTCATATGTATTTCAACTGCCTATTATCTGCTGGGCTTTGCTAGAGGTTAGAAATGCAGACATGAAAACAAAATGCTCTGGCCATCTCGGCTCGGAGCAGATTAAAAAGCTCTATGATAGGCATCCTAGTCAAGGAGTGCTCACTGCTAGATGGATCCACGAAGCCAATGCTATGTTATACCCATTTGACAGCTGGGCAAGCTGAGGTTCAGCAAAGGGAAGAAATGGGCCCAAGGCAGGTCTGCAAAGGACATGCACATTCTACTGCCCCTGTGGCCTCTTCTTTCCACTCTCTCAAGGACACCAATACAGGGTCTGCTGTACAGGACCCTCAGTTTTACAAAGGTGGGAGTGAAGGCTTTTGGGGGAGTGGAAGGGGACTAGAGCAGCAGCCTGCTCTGGGGCCCTGCACTGGCCCTTTTCTGGGTATTTGCTCTTGAGCTTTAGTTTTCCTTTTAAAGCTCGAGGTACTTCTGATCGCCAGGCTCGCTCCCTCTCACTTCTTGTCTTGCATTGCAGCTGAACAACCCAGAAATGGTGGAGGGCCTCGTCCTCATCAATGTGAACCCTTGTGCAGAAGGCTGGATGGACTGGGCTGCCTCCAAGGTGAGGCTGGGGGCCGGGCCAGGCAGGTGGGCCCCTGCGTGCAGATGGACAGGGGGTCCCACTTTCTCTGTTTGGGGGAGCGATGGAGCTAAGAGACCCCTCTTGATCCCAACCCTCCACCATCCCCCCAGCCACCCCCAGCAAAGAAAGCTGCTTTTCCTCTGCTTTGCTCAGAATAGTAAACATCACTTTGGCTATTTGCCACTCAGAAGATTTAAATAGGACTGTCATATCCAAGCCAGTGTACCACTGGGACAGGCGTCCCTGAGCCAGCTTTAATTAGCACAGCTCAGGTTAGTAAGTGTTTGCTGGGTACTTAATACGTCCTAGGCTTTGCTCAAGATGCTGAAGATAAAAAGATGAACAGGGCACAAACCTCTAATCTTAGGAAGATACCTATTAATGATGGAAAAGAAATATTTATTTAGTTCTTCCATGTGCCACTACACTTTATGATAATGAAAACTAATGACATCTGTCGATTGACTGCTGGGCAGTAGGAGACCTGGACCTTGAAGGTAGTTGCTTGGGCTCCGTGGTCCTGGGCTTCACATCTGGCTGTGCTGGATGCCTCTCCCATTCCCATTCCGGCAGGAGACACCCTCTCCTTCAGCAGCTGTCCAGGGCCTGCCATGGCCTGACTGTGCCCATGTTGGGAATACAGAGGCAGAAAGACACATGCCTGCCCCTGGGGCTCCTGGTCCAGGGCGGGACAGACAGACCTAGGCAGGCAGGACAGGCTGCCTGGACACAAGGGGCTTGCACTGTCTCGGGCAGCTCTGCCTGGGCTTGTGTCCGAGGGTCCCTTGTGCATCTTTTCTGCATAATTGTTTGATTTTTTCATAAAATGCCCAATATTGGCCAGGAAGGGGAAATCATTCCAATTGATACAGAACAAAGCCTTTCAACCTGGGGTGATTCTGCCTTCTCATTTTGGGAAAGTGTGTTTTTGCCAAGTTCAGGGTGACTGTCGGGGCCAGAGGAGTTGCCAGGTTTAAAGGCGTCACGCCCTCCCTCCCTGCCCCAGTCCTGGCCACTCTAATAGTGAGTTTCTTCCTTGAACATTTTCCAGAAGGCAAGAGCCCTCCACTCCTGCCTGCATGACATTCAGGAACGGAACACATTCCCTGGTTTTTTCCAGCAAAGGAAGTGACATTCCAATCAGGCAGCTGGTTCCCTGGGAATTGCTCTGAGCCAGACTGGGGGGGCTGGGGACCTTACCACTGGCTAAAGTATAATAGGCTCAGCTTATCCTTCCTGTCCACCCCAGCCTTGGGAGTAAGGCCCCTGTCAAGTGCCTACTAGGTGTCACATGTCAGATACCAGAATCTAGTTGCCTGTGTAAGCCTCACCTCGACCTTGTGACTTTGAAGTTCCCAGCACCCCATTTTCAGATGAGAAGTCTGAGGTCCAGGGGCCCTGCAGAGGGGATGGCAGAGTCAGAGCTCAGCCGAGAACTCTCAGGTCTGGAGCTGCTCTCCTTTGCTAGTCTCTGCCTGATGCTGAAGTCAGTCAGCATACATTTATGGAGCTCCTAGTGTATATGCGTTTATGAAACACCTGCTGTACCCCTAGCATTTATGAAGCTCTTGCTGTATTCCTAGCATTTATGGAATGCCTGTTGTATTCCTTGCATTTCTGGAGCTTCTGCTATATTCCTATCTTTTATGGAGTTCCTGCTATGTTTCTAGTATTTATGGTATTCCTGCTGTATACCTAGCATCATCATTTAGGAGAAGTAAAGAGGAGAACCTTCAGAGTCTTCAGTGACCTCAGTATATTCTGAGAGAGGAAACTGCTTGAGGAGGGAAAAGCTAGATGATATGCAGGAGGGATAGTTGGGGGCTGGGCAGATTCTGGGGTACAGACTGGAGGAGCTCAGTGTGTGTTTAGAAGAGGTGGATGAGGCTTTTGAGAAGTAGGGTCCTTCTGGCAGAGGATTTCAGGAGCTTTGGCAGTTGGAAAGCTGGGAGCAAGTTGAGTCATTATTCAGCCCAATTTTAGTACATTTCCTGTGTAAGGGGCTTGAGAGAAGCAATTGGATGGAAACTCCAAGCCCTGCCTGAAGGGACTTTGGGTCTAGGAGGCAACAGGAGACGGTAGGTGAACTCCCACAAGGGGGTATGATATCAAAGCCTGAGTACTGGGGGGGTCCAGAGAGGTCACTCTGCCCCAAAGATGTGCAGTGGGATTTTGCTGACCTTGCCTCTCTAATGTTAACGCCTGCTGTCTAATCCACCTGCTTTCTGCCCTCCCCAGATCTCTGGATGGACCCAAGCCCTACCAGACATGGTGGTGTCCCACCTCTTTGGGAAGGTGAGTCCATGGCCGGCATTCTGGAATTTATGCTGGTGCTCAGCACGGGGCCACGCGGGTGGTAGGGAGGGGTTGGAGACGAACCAGGCACGGTCAAGGGGCCACTGTGAAGATTCCTGCAAAATGATGTGACCATGACCCCTTCATCAGCATCAAGTCATTCATTCTTTTATTTTTAACATGGATCTTTTTAGCAGCTTTATTGAGGTACAATATACTGCACATATTCAAAGTATAAAATTTGACAAAGTTTGATATATCTATATACCCATGAATCCATCTCTGTCCTCAAACTAACAGACGTGTCCATTGTCCCCAAAAGATTCCTTGTGCGCCTTGGCAATCCCTCTCTCCCTCTTCCCCAGGCAAGCTCTGAGCTGCTTTCTGTCACAACAGGTTAGTTTGCATCTCCTAGATTCTTATATAAATGTCATCACATGAGAGGAAGTTCTTCCTGGTCTGGCTTCTTTCACTCGGCATAATTATTTTGCGATCCATCCATGTTGTCGAGTGAATCAATAGCCCATTCCCTTTCATTGCTGGATAGCACTGCTAGTGTGAACGTACCACAGCTTGAAATTCACCTGTTTGTGGACGTTTGGGCTAATTCCCGTGTTTGCCCGTTACAAATAAAGCCCGTAGCAAAGATGTCCACGGAGCCTGCTGTGTGCAGGGCACTGTCCTAAGGACTTCGCAAGTAATAACTCAAGCAGTGCACACAGAAGTCTCACGACCTGTGTGATATGTGCCACTGCTGCTCCCAGTTTATGGATGAGGAAACTGAGCCCAGAGAGGTTAAGCGATTTGTAAGAGCTCACAGCCAGGAAGGGGTGGGGCAGGGATTTGAACCTCTGAGTGGCTCCAGCGTCCGATCTTGGAACCACAGCAAGATGCTGGCTCTTTGATGGGTCCGTGTTCCAGGGTCAGTTCCAGTGGGGTGTCCGCTAGCCCTTGTCCCCTGTGCAGCCTGGGGCTGGCAGCCCAGGGTACCCTGCCCTGTTTACCTGTGTGTGGTCCACACACGGGGTCCTGTTTCTGCTGTGCAGAGCGCTGGTGGCTGAGTCCCAGGGTAGACGAGGCGTGCCTGTTGGCGTGGTCCTTTCTTCTTTTGTCCTTCATTTCATTGTTTGTGATACGTTTTCTCCGCCTGGGTGTGTCATCCGAAACGGATGGGAATTTGGAAAAACTCAGAGTCATCATGTACATTTCCTTAGTCTGCCCTGGCTGTAGCCCAGACTCCCTGGAGCTTGGGCACACTGGAATGTAGGTGGGCAGCTGGTGGGCTTGGCCATGCCCCAGTTGCTACAGTTGTGTTTTGATCTGAAACCCCAGCCCGATTCCTCAGACTATTTTTTCCCTGATTCTTCTTTTATAGCCAGATGAACTCTTGGTTACTTAAATGATCCATGGGCTGTTTCTGACAACAGTCCCAGCTTGAGGCTGGGTTTACTTTGCTCCCACCCCCTCCTGCTCTGTTTACCACTGAGCACATCAGGCCACTTTGAGAAACCTACAGCCTCTGCCGATTTACAAATGAGAAACAGAGCAAGCTGGTAACTTGTTTGTCCCAAATCACATTCAGAAAAGGAAGGTAGGGAGGGCTGCTGAGAGTGACCTTGTCCAGCGCTCTGGCTGGCCTCTGTGGGAGCTGAGCTTGCCCTTCTTTCAGCAACTTCCAGTTGCATGAGTTTGTTTGTTTTCCAAGTGTGAAAAACTGCTTTACAGCTCTTACCGTTATATAAAAACTATTTCTTTCCTTTGCATCCTATTTTTACTGTTTACAAAGGGCTTTTGTGTATACAACCTCAGGTAAGTCCCACAACCTGGTGAGGCAGGTAGTATCTTCCCCCTTCTTTTTCTGAGGGAACCGACGCTCAGAGGGGGTCAGGGACGTGCCCAGGAAAGAATCAGTGATGGAAACAAGCTGTAGCTCCAGGAGGACTGATTTCAACTCCAAGTATCGTGAGTCATGAGCCAGCAGAGCAGGCTTTGACCTTCCAGTTTGCCTTCATTTCCTGCTATCAGCTGACGTGCAAACACTAGTTTGCACCTGTGTGTTGCCTTGCTGCTTTCCAGAAGATTCCCTCTGGACTTATATAAAAACTATAAAGAAATAGTTTTTAATATAACGGTAAGAGTTGTAAAGCAGTTATCCACACCTTGTACCTGGATAACCAGGAGAATGGAGAGGTTAGTCGTCTGCCCAAGGTCCCGGCGCCCACCCAGCATGTCCCCTCCCCCTCAACGCAGGAGGAGATGCACAACAACGCCGAAGTGGTCCACACGTACCGCCAGCACGTCCTGAGCGACCTGAACCCTGGCAACCTGCACCTGTTCATCAACGCCTACAACAGGTACGGGGCCGCGCGGCCACTCCAGGCTCGCTTTGCATGCTTGGATGACAAACCTAGGAGATGGTGCCACCCCTGAATTTGAGCTAGTAGGAGGGGGTGCCTGGCAAGTCACTCGTGGCCTCTTGGAGTTTTGAGTTCTCTGCAAGGGGCTGAGCTACTAGCCTGGACCACTGGGGACGCCAGTGTGAGTGGGACACAGTCAGGGGCTCAGGTAAGAGGGACGTGCAGAGCTCGTGGCTGACCAGGTGTAAGCAGGCCTGAGGGGGAGAGCAGCAGAGCACCTGGGAGGGGCGAGGGACAGGGTGGGGGGTGGTGCGTTGGTCATTGCAGGGATGAGGAGGGCGTTAATGTGGAAGTAGGTCCTCGTCTGGAGCTCAGCTAGGGGAGGGGACAGCTTAGCCAAAAGGGGCAGCTTAGCCACAAAGGTCAGCCAGGGTCTCTGGAATCTTCCAGGGAGTTCTCTCAGCCTGCAGAGTCAGCCCTGCCAGGCTCCCCAAAAGGTGGGCAGGAATGAGTCTCAGGGGTTGGGGTCTGTCTTTCCTCAAATGTTGATAAACTCACATCAGGAAGTGCCTTAGTGTTTGTGACAAATTTGGGGATGTTTTCTCTTCAAATTATTATCACATCTCAGTGCAGGAGGGACTATTCCCATCTCATAACCACACAGGGAGGCTCAGCTGTTCTTATTTAGCACACAGAGAACTGGAGGGAGGGAGGCCTCAGGCTGGGCTGTGGGGACACGGGACCAAGAACAGCCACCCAAACCCCACACACTTCCTTGCCCTCAGGGAGCATGGAAACTCACTAACTCCCCACAAAATCCCTGGGGCGAGGGTACTGTAGTCATCACCTCGTACTGCTTCCAAGGCTAAGGCCCAGAGAGGGTCAGTATTCTGCCCAAGGGCACACAGCTAGTCAGCAGCAGAGCATGATTTGAACCCAGCCCAGGTGAGCTGCTGGCGGCTGCCTGCAGGGTTGGTGGTGAGTGCTGGTCTGGGAGGCCCATGCTGGGCCTCACACCTGTACAGCGGAAATTTTCAGAGGGTTTGGGACAAGGGAGTCGAACGATCATGTTTGGATTTTAAAGAGATCATTTTGGCTACTGTGTAGAGGCCTAGGGGTGAGGAGGGGGTTTTGGGAAACAGGAAGAGTGGAAGCCAGGTACTGCCTTTGGGAGGCTGGCTCATTTGCCAGGTGGGGAGGAGAAGTTGTAGCAGAGGACATGATTTGTACCTTGAAGAAAAGATCCACACTGGGGTAGGTTCCGTAAGAAATGTGTGGATCCTGCTTTGGACACCAGGAGGTTGTGGCTTCAGGAAAACCCTGTGAGCTCACACAGTTTGGGGAGGGGTTGGTGAGCCAGAATGGCTGATGATCCTCGTTGGTGCAGATGCTAATGACACGTTCTGCTGCCTACAGCCGGCGGGACCTGGAGATCGAGCGACCCATGCCGGGAGCCCACACCGTCACCTTGCAGTGAGTTGCTCTTCTCTCCCCTACCGATCGTGGCCGGGGCTGCCCACTGTCCATTCGGCCTCGCCCCACTCACCAGCGGGGCCTTCTGACCTTGGCCGGTTTGCCACTGTATGGTCCCTGAGGACCTGAGGGCCGAGCGCTGCCGGGTCTGACTCGGTCGTCTCCGTGGGCAGGCGACTTATTTCCTAAGGTGTCCCATTACCTAGGTTGGAGCTTTCCATCTTGGAGACGGATGTTGACTGCATTAGCCAGCATTTATTAGGCACCTACAATGTGTCAAATGCTGCTTTAGCCATTGCCTCCCAGAGCCTAGCAACAAATAAGCCACAGGACCCACCCTAAAGTGCCCTGGAAATCTGGGAGGAAAAGACACGGGTATAGCTAACTGTGCTTCACTGGTAACAACTGTATATTTTTGTCATTCCTGAGCACAGCACATTGCTTGACACCTGAGCCTTCACACATGTCCCCTGTCAGTTGAGCCATTCTTGTCTCTTTCCTGATCACAGCAAAGTCCTTCCTTGAGGCGAGGGGGACTTTAAACTAGACATCGGGGCAAAGAGAGTGTCTTGCTGAAATTCACACTAAGGTGTATATGACTGCTAACTCATTTTTATCCCAAGAGCAAAGCAGAAGGTGGAAGGAGCATGGATTAAAAAAGAGCAAGGGTCCTGAGGAAAGAAGAGTAAGCCTTTTTAGGATCTTCGTGCCAGCCTGGCAGGCCCGGGTGTGTGTGAGTCTTTACATAAACCTGGGGCTGACTCCCTGCGCCTCTCCCTGCCCCCAGGTGCCCGTCCTTGTTGGTGGTTGGAGACGATTCTCCTGCTGTGGACGCCGTGGTACGTAGACTCATTCCAACAAGAGCTCCTGCAGCCCCTGGTAGTTTTCTTCTCTCCGCTCCTTGTTTCCTCTCCCCTGGACTAAAACTGCATGTGGCCTTTGGGTTGGGGTGCATATTCAGGGTTTGGAAGGTTCCAGAGAGGAGGAGAGTGAACTCTCCTCACCAAACAAGAGGAGGCTTGGAGAGAGGTTTTCAGGCAAGAAAGGCCTGCAGGTTTTGGAGTCCTGGCCCCGTGTCCTCCTCGGCTGTCCCTTAGCATCTGGGTGAACACTGCCAAGTCCCGCAGCCCCTCTGAGCCTCAGCATCCTGTTTCCCACTTGCCTCTGAGGGTTTATTTAGGGATTTGATAAGATAAAGTAGTAACTGCTTACTCCATCTTAGCTTGTAGCATCTTCTCTAATGTTTAGCTTGGAGATATGCTCTGAATGAGATGCAAAATGCCTTCTGTTGGGGAAGGCAGAAGGAGTGGTCTTCATTTGCCGTTCATCTCCCTAAGCCAGGCACTGCTCCAGGTATTTTGTGATGCCTGTGAGATTAGTGTTATGGTCCCATTTGACACACGTGGAAACTGAGGGCTGGGGTAGGGCATTGATTGAGCTTCTCAAAGACAGAGGATGGCTGCAACAGAGTCCTGCCTGGCTCCAGACGTGGGCTCCGTCCCCCCGTGTCCTACCCGCATTATGGATGGTCACCTCCCTTGATGTGAACTGTATATCTTGGTCTGGTGCCTTGTCCTGTCATGAAACTTATAGGGCAGGAGCAGAGTTTGTGGGGTGTCTGCAATTTCACGTTCGGTCGGACGGGCCATCCAGGAATCCAGACAGACCGTGCCTGGGTGGATTGTGGTTGTGGAAATCTCATACCACAGGCTCGTCATGACTGCTGGCTATGGCCGGTGCTCCACCGCTCTCCACCCCGTTTCTCCTGGAGCACCAAGAGAACCTGGCCTCGATGGAGGTGGGGGTGGGCCCTGGGTGGCCATTTAAAGAGAGCGTGTCTCCCGGAGATAAGGAACGTACTGACTGAGAACTGAGTCTAGTTTGGTGGCTCGGTTTAAATTGAACGTCCCGGTCTGGTTGACTGTGTGAAGTCTCCCCGACCACCCTCCTCCCTTCCTCTGGCTCCCCCGGGGCAGGTGGCATCTTTTAAGTGCCATGTTGGCCTTTGGGCAGAGGGCCCAGCGCCCAGCTTCTTTCCCTGGTGGCTGCCAGCCCCTGTTGCTCGGCAAGCAGCCCTCTGCCTCCTCTCCCAGGCCCCCTCACCCGCCAGTCTGCCTCCCATTGACTTGTTTACATGGATGCGTTTGCCACTTGGCTTCCTGTCATTTGGGAATCAGATGGTGCTCTCAGACTCAGCTGGTGCCTGGGCGTCTAGCAGGCGAGCAGAGACTCCTGGGAAGGGGGGCTTAGGCAAGGCTTTCTGGCTCATTTGATGCCTAATTCCTACCTGCAGTGTTGTGGCTGCAAAGGATAGGCACAGCTGAGGAGTCAGGAGATTTAGGGGCTGTCAGTCAGAGTTCTAGGGTGGCCGTGGTGTGCCTTGTGCATTGGCCTGCAGAGTAGAATTTGCAGATGTTCATGCGGTAAATATGTGGGGTTTCCTGAAGAACCATGTGTTTCTTGTGGGCATGACCCGTAGTCATGGGATGCATCAACAGAGATATTTTGTTCACGTCAAGGGAGGTGATAATTCTACTAAAGCACCTTGAACATCACAGGTTATAAATGGCAGTTCTGTCCAATTCTGGATGCCACATTTAAGAGGGCCATTGACAAAATGAAGAGAGGAGCCAGCTTGGTGGATGTGATTTCCTATGAAGAATAGTTGTTGGACAGGCGATATTGAACCTGTAGAATCTGTGGCATCAGAAGGTTAATTAAGACAATTTGCTTATCAAATATTTCTGGAGCATCTTCCGTATTTTACATAATCTTCATAATGACTGAGAGAGATGTTATCCCCATTTTATGGATGACAGTGGCAGGGCTGGGATTTAAACTGACATCTTTCTCATGCAGACATCCACATTCTTTCTTCTGCACCAACTGGAATACCTGAGTTTCTGATGATGGCAGCAGAGAATCAGGGAAGGGGGGAAGGTATGGCTTTGGCTCTGGGTAGAAAATTAACAAATTTCTTCTCCCTTCCCTTGCTCAGGTGGAGTGCAACTCTAAATTGGACCCAACGAAGACCACTCTCCTCAAGGTACCTGGGAAATGAGGCAGTTTGCCTTCATTCTGTCTTATAAACCAGCCCCCCACACACCCCAAGCTTTCTGCAAAACTGAGTTGTACCTGGCAGAGGCAAGGCTGGGCATCAGAAAGCACCGAAATAATTACATATCTATTCACAAAAGTGTGTTGGGCACCGCTGGTCGTCTGATGCTGCAAAGATAAGGGGCTCCCTCTCTGGGACCCCAGGAGCCTCTGGCTGGGGCTGGCCTTGGGGCGAGCGTGCTCGAGGGGGTTGGTGGTCCAGGAATGGTGTGGGCGGGGGCTTTCTCCGGGGGTTTCTCTGAGAGGCGCTCTGCTTGGCCAGTAAGAGGAAACTGCCTCCCAAGGTTGTTGAAGGCAAGACTCTGCCGTCAAGTTCTTGGGAACGCACGGTGTGTGTGTCCTCTGTGGAGGCTGGATATGAGGGTTTTGTAGCAACCTCAGCTCACACCCTGTCAGTTACGGCTGATTGCACAATCCAAACTGACAATGACTTTGTGGTCACCCTGATGGAATGTGGGCCTGGTTGGTTGCACCCCCAGGAGGGGGCCTGTATGAAGCCAGGCAGCCCCCAGCACAGAAGCTGGCTTCTGTGGGCCACTGTGCTCTCCACTCCCCCCAGGTGCCTCTGGAAGGGAGGTGCCTGATACTCACAGAGTGGGGAGCCTGTCCTTGTTCGAGGCTTTTCACCGCCGTTCTCTTCCTCCAAGATGCCCTCAAAGGGGGATTGCTAGATTGGAAGGGGCTGGGGCTGCTGATCGGCAACCCTTTGTAAACTGTGAGCATCCTCTGTCCATACTCATTAGTGTCTGGATGCGTGCAGTGTCGAGGCCCCCAAACCAGGGGAAAGGAGACAGGCATTTCAGACCATGCGCTTGTCATCCCACGGAAGTCTGCAGGCTAAGCGGCATTGCTCTTAGGAAGCTGGGGGAGATGAGGAAAGAGATGATTGGAGAAGGGTCAGCGACCTGCCTACGGTCAGATGCCCCAGTGGATGGTAGATGTGGGATCAGGGCCCCTTCAGCCCGAGTCTAGACGGAGTAGCCCCCCCGCACCTCCTGCTGTGGCATCGCCCCTCGTGTTCAGGTTCTCACATGCAGTCACTTGGGGCTGAGCTGAGGGCTGCCCCAGGTTAGTGCGGTCTTGGGGCTCACCCTCAGAGCCTCCCTCAGTGTAGGGTGCCCCCTCCCGCCCCTTCCATCTTGCTCACTGCCTCCAGGTCACCCTCACCTCCGCCTTCACTCTCGCTGCCCGTGATCATTTCCTTTTCTGGATAAATAGCCACATGTGCGTGAAATGGCCTTAAGAGGAGATGGCTTTGGGTTTGGCAATGGAAAGTAACTTTGCAAGTCACAGCGTTTACGAAGGGTGGCCAGGCAGGAGCCCCGGCAGGCCTGACGCCTTCCAATCTAGCAGTTTCTTTGCAGGGAGCCTTTAGAGAAAATGTGTGTAGAAGGCGTCGTGCAGGGAGCTCCTGCAGGTCAGACAGACCCTGGCTGGAAGCTGGCAGGCACTCCACACTCTCCCTGGCCCACATTCTGCCTCTAGAAGGGGACAGTCGTGCCTATAGGTGGAATGAGACCATCTATATGTCCTAGCGAGCTCCTGGCACACTGAAAGCTAAAAGGCACGTCTGCCACCGAGAAGGATGGTAATAAAGGCAGCAGCTTTGCTCAGCAGGGTGTAGTGTTTTCCCCCCAAACTACACCCAGTCCCCATTTGGTGCCCCAACAAGGCATGTCAGGGTCGAATGGGGGTGGGTGCCCATTTGGAACTGGTTCCTGGAGTGCCAGGAGCTTGGCTGAGGTTCAGCACTGACCGGCGTCCTCTCTCCTAGATGGCGGACTGTGGTGGCCTCCCGCAGATCTCCCAGGTGAGTTCACGTTACAGGCCGCCAGACTCCCGGGGGCCGGGGGGGGGCACTCACATCTGTGTCCCCTAATCCCCTCCTCCCCTCCAGCGGGCCTCACTGCCTGCTCGTCCCCGCCTTGCTGTGACAGCTAATGACAGTGTGTGGACCACTTAACAGTTCATGAATGGCATTTGCACCTGAGGGTCCAGTGGAGTGGATCACAGTGGTGAGGGGTCGGCCCCAGGGCATGCAGTTTGGCCCTAGCGGGTTAGAACCCAAAGGCCATGTTCGCTCTGCTGTACCACGCAGCCCCTGCCGCAGGCTTCTGCTGCAGCCACAGCTCCCAGGGAGCTCAAGTCCAGAGCAGAGGGGGGAAAGAGGAGATGAGACAAAAGTGTGTGTGTGCATGTGTGTGCGGGTGTATGCAGGCGTGTGCATGTGTATGCGTGCGCACATGTAAACAGTAATAAATGTAGTGTGCTTGCCGCATAATAATAGCTGCCCCCATTCCCCACCCATAAATAGCCCCACCAACCTAACTAGTGAATTCACTTTAATCTGCAGTCGCAGAATTTTAAAGTCATATTGTAGTAACACACATGTAACGTAAAATTTGCCATTTTCCCTATTTTCAAGTACACACCTCAGTGGTGTTAATTACATTCACTGTACTGTGCAACCACCACCACCCTCCATTACCAAACTTCATCTCCCCAAACGGGAACTGGAGCATGAAGCAAGCACTTTCCCTTTCCCCTCCTTCCAGCCCCTGCTAACCTCTCAGCCGCTTTCTGTCTCTAGGAATTTGACTAGTCTTACCCTTTGATATAATTAGAGCTCTGTCTTCTATGTTGAAATGTCATATGCAAATCTTTTTAATGTTCTTTTTATCAAACTTGGCCTGCCTCTGTCTCCTCCCTCCAATCCTGAAAGAATTCTGGGGTCCATCCTGCCCACCATGTGCTGGGGAAGATGGGGTGGAGGACAGTGCTTTTCCTCCTCTCCTGCTGAAGGAAGCCAGTACCAGAAAGGCCCAGGGACTGGCTTGGGCCCCTTGAGACCGAGTTCTCTCTAAGGAAGGGGCCAGAGCACGGGGCGGGGGTCCTGGCGGGCTGGGCTCCGGGAGCTGATGCCCTTCCCCACCTTTTCCCTTGCAGCCAGCCAAGCTAGCAGAGGCCTTCAAGTACTTCGTGCAGGGCATGGGCTACAGTGAGTATGGGCTTCCCCAGACGCGGGCACGGGTGCGCGCTCTCACCTTGGCCAGTGTCCACTTCTCACCAATGGGCAGGACAGGGAAATAAACACTTAGGTGCGTTGTGGATGGGCGGAAGAGGCTCTAGTTTTTCTTTTACAGCATAATTGCTCATTTTTCCTCCACTGTGGAGCAGAAGTTACTTCACATCAGGGAATTTTTCAGGCTTAGGTGAGGATTGTCCTTTTAAGAAGACAGACAGACAAACAAGGAAACAATGAAAATCTTTTAAAATTTGATTATGTGCTTTCTTAATTAAGTTGAGGATGCAGAGGGTGGAGACGATGCTGATGGCAGTGATGTCTGAGTAATGGTGGTGAGGAAAGATTATTAATAAACACTTCAGCTTTTCTCACTTAACCATCCCAGTGCTTCGCGGAGATACTCTTATCCTCATTTTGCAAAAGAGGACACTGAAGTGGGGATCTGTGAAAGTTCTTTGAAAACTGTAAAGCTCGGTGCACGTGGGTGGTAAAGTTGCCTGTATTCAAGACGGGTTGTGTTTGTTAAATCATTAGACTTGGGAATTGAAGCGTAAGTAGAAGCATAGTTCATGAGTTGCTACTTCTTCCTTTGGAATGATAGTTTATTTTTTAGGCAGAACACCTCCAGCCTTTTTTCAGAAGTGCATGGCTAAGACAGAGAGTGTCAAGTTTAAATTCTCTGTTGAAGAGTAGCTGCTGTGGGCATCACCTGGGGTATTAGCTGGGTTCCTGCCCTGCTCGCTGCCGGGAATTATAACCTGAGTGCCCCTTTTAACTAGAAGGAGTTTGAACTTCGGATCTCTTTTGTTGTTGTTTTTCTGCTGTTGGCCCATTTAAAATAAAATGGGTGTGTTTAGTGAAATGACCACCAAGTCTTAAAATTGGCCAGAGCCTCGTTGTTTCCAGCAGGGCGAGCACAGGGCCCGGGTGAGCCTCATCCACCTGCGTCCCGCGGTGCCCTCTTCCAACAGAAAACATTTGCCTGCGGGTCCCCTGCCCTCCTCGCCTGCTTTCCCTACGGGCAGAGCTTGCCGCCAAAGGCAGTACTGGAGAGAGCCTCCGGCCAGCCCTCGTTTACTCTGACATTGGCAGGGCGTGGAGCACTGCTCCCTTGTCTTGGCCCTGCTTGGGCATTGGGGTCTGCTTTGAAAGTGAATCCTGGAGAGAAGGGAAGCAAAGGCCTTGAAGCATCCTGCAGGCTGTGGGGGAGACAGTGGGAAAAGCTATGGTCCTGAAAGCATCAACCAAGAGAGAGAAAGTAGTAATTTATTGGGCACCGACTAGATGTGATGGGCCAGGCCTTCCCCTAGCCCTGGAAGGTCAATAAAACTCGCCCATATTTCTGACCCTGAATTAGGGGCTCAGAGAGAATATGTGAGGGGCAGATGGAGGGATTGACTCCAATTCTTTCCCATCACAAGCCTAGCTTCTTAAGAAGGGAATTCGCTTCAGCCAGGATTAGTTCTGTGTGTAGGTGTCTTTCACGGGAAGCTGAGCAGGTCATTTAACCCCTCCGTGGGCTGCACTGTCAGCTGCCCCCACTTGTGACATCCTTTATTCGACACTGCCTTCACGGTGGGTGGGGAAGAGGGCTTTGTCCTCATTCCATCTGTGGGCCACCTGCTGTGTGCAAGAGTATTTGAAATCTTGGGGACAACCCTGAAGAATGGAGAGGCCCTTCCTGGCCAGTGCCTTGCTGGCTGGGGTCTTGGGAAAGAGAAGGCTGACCGCTGACAGCTCTGCCCCAAACCTGCTGTGCAGCCTGACCTTGAATGTCCTCCCCGTTCCGCGATAGTGGGCAGGCACACAGCACTGACTTTAGGGCTGAGTGTCAGTATCAGCACCCCCATTTTACAGATGGGGAAACTGAGGCTCGGGTAGGGATGCTCCCAAAGTCACACAGCTTGTAAGCAAGGGGCAGAATTGGGATTCAAACCCAGGTCAGTGTTCAGGCCACCTACTGGGGCCTTGCGGCAAGTCCTGCACCCTGCTCAGCCTTGCCCCCACCTCTGTAAATGGAGTTAGCCCGGAGGCCGCGTCGCCGTGAGACAGAACACGACGAGCGCTTGGCCAGGGTCTGGCACATAGTCGGGCCCCGTAGCGTCCACACAGCTGGGTCTGGTCCTCAGCGGGCCCCTCTCCTAACCTGCCTCCTCTCTCCCCAGTGCCGTCCGCCAGCATGACGCGTCTGATGCGCTCCCGCACGGCATCCGGCTCCAGCGTCACCTCCCTGGAGGGTGCCCGCAGCCGCTCCCACACCAGCGAGGGCCCCCGCAGCCGCTCCCACACGGGCGAGGGTCCCCGCAGCCGCTCCCACACCGGCGAGGGCCCCCGCCTCGACATCACCCCCAGCTCCGGGGCCACTGGGAACAGCGCGGGGCCCAAGTCCATGGAAGTCTCCTGCTAGGCAGCCAGCGCGGCCGCCGCCCTGGACTCCGTGACCTCCGTAGCGGCCCCCTCCCCTCCAGCCCCCTCTCCCCCCTGCCTGCCACACCGCACATAACTTGGTATTAATCCAAAGCTTATTTTGAAAGAGTGAGCTCTGGTGACGAGGTCAGATGGGTATGGGGTGAGTCTTTCTGACAAGCGCGGGGTCAGGGGTGGACCAAAGACAAGCCCCTCAGTGGTCCTGTTCTCACCCGCGAGCGGCCTGGTCGCAGCTCTGTACCCTCCCTCTGAGGTGCCGAGCTGCCCGAACAAGAGTCGTGGCAGGAAGCACTTCACAAGTCCACGCACAGGCTGGCCCGGGCGCCTGGGTTCAAACAGGCCTTTTGTCAGAAGCCCAGCCCACCTACTCCCTGTTCCCTCTCCAACGGAAGAAAGGCTGACCCAGTTTCTGGAAACAAAACCTTTCCTGATTTGGGGAGGGAGAGAGCAGTGAATTGTGGGGAGTTCTTTGAATGAGTCAAAACAGGAAGAGGGAGGGAAAAAAGGTGGAATTTAATGTCGAAGCTAGAGGTATTTGGGAACACACATCTCTTGTAGTTAACTTGAAGTAAAAGATTTTTAAAGATGTGTATATGTAAACTTTTTAATGCTGACGCATGCAGGCCTGTTTTCTGGCATCCTTTTAATATATGACTAAAGTGGACAACAAAATCTCCTGGCTTTGCAAAGAAATGGTCCTGGCACACATTCAGTGTGATGATTTTAAGGCTTCAGCTCTGCTGTCTGCTTCCTACTCCCCAGCCCCTGCCTCCCAGCCCAAATGCGTGAGTGAGTGAGTGTTTTCGTCTATGGGGAAGATCATTTGGGTTTGTAGATACATCCTTTGAAATGGAGGGGAAACATTCTGGTCAGATGTACCTGGCTGCGATAAAGCTACATGCAGGGGAGGGGTAAGGATTTGGGGGTAGGGGGTGTTATTTGCATTACTAGATAGAAAGCATTCCTTTTGGTTGTGATGAAATCCATTGCGGTTGTAATTTTGGTGGATCCAACCAGGTTCCCAGGAATCTTGTGTAATTGAGTTAAACCCAGCTTCCAATCTTTGACAGCTGGGGTATAATCTGAGCTTGATGGCTGTACATTTCTGACCTGGTGACATCACTGTATCTTCAGATTGAACGTTTGCTCTTGTGAGGGGTGGAAATCCATGTGGGGCGTGGTGGCTGAGACGATGTCAGGATTTTGGAACATGTATTCCACGGGACTTCCCTCCCCTCTCCCTCCGTCGTCTCCACCCCTCTAAACCTCCTTTGCTGGATGGATGGTACCACTGACAGATCTGGGCATCCTCAGTGGAGCTGTCAAGTTCCTGTACTACTGTCTTTTGATTTTCATTTTGGCTAACCATGGATTTTCTCATAGGAAGTTTGACCCAACGTGAATAGACCCTTGTGAATCGGCTACTGGGGCTTGGTGATTTCCAGGACCCTAGAGTAGGTAGAAGGAATTAGGCAAGTCTTCTAGGTAGGTGGAGGGCAGTGACTCAGTTTACCTGCCACCCATCACCTTGGAGGCTTCCCCTGACCTGTACAGAAAGCTCAGGGTTAAGGGTAGGAATGGCTGAATTGAGACAGGGAACTGTTGTGTACCAGTCTTTCCAGAGGAGTTTCTTAATGAGATATTTGTAATTATTTCCAGACCAATAAATTTGTAACTTTGCAGTGGCTTGTGTCTTCTTTCCTCCATCTAAAAGATGGTACGTGCAACCGCAAGGCCCAGGGACGGGTCTTTAATTGAGGGACTTGCCAGTCCTTGATACCTGGGGCCTCCAGGGGAATTCTTTGCTTCAGAGCAGCCCTGTCCAATAAAAAGAAAAGGATTAGAAATGTTACGGCACGTATCATCAAATGCAAACACGTGAGGCTGCTGTGAAAAAGCTCGTGCTTCTTTACTAGTGAGTGCAGTGGGTCTAGAGGCAGGGTTCAACATTCTGTAACTTCAAAGTAGCGGTGAGCATAAAGCGTGTTTTGAGATCGCAGCCACAGCTAGGGTGAAAAGAGAAATACCTGTGATTTCACCTGGTGGCCATGTCACACATGCTGCTGGTAATATTGGGCCGCCTCCACGTAGATGGAAGGATATACTAAATTTCAGTTAGAGGGTAATAAAAATAAAGATGTCCGTGTGTGTGTTTAATCATCCAAGTTCATGCCCCCTGAAGTACCCATGGAGCCCTTGTGGGTCTGAGGACCCCAGATTAGAGGTGGGGGGAGGGCAGGGCCTGGGATCACATTGGCTCATACCTGTTCTACAGACCTGAGAAGTGCCTTGTCTTGGTGCCCGTGGGAGCAAAGAAGGTGGGCAGTAGAGGAGCTAGCAGTGGGTGAGTGGGGAGTGGCACCGAGACCCCTGGACCAGCCACGACCAGCCCCCAGGAGCCCAGGCTTCCACGGAGGGTGGGTACTGCAGCACAGGCTCCCTGTGCTGAGAGGCTGTTCCCAGCCGGGCATCTATTTCTGGTCTCCCGGCTGCTTTTTTGGTTTTGACCCTCTGACCTTGGTTTCAGTAGCACCTGGGAAGCTGCCCCACCTCAGGCACAACCTACTACAACCAGATTTCATCTTCCACTGTCTTTTTTTTTTTTAATGCAGCTGCTTCTATCTTTTATTTATTATTTATTTATTTATTTATTTATTTATCCCCCCTGCTGCTTGTGCTCGCTGTGTCCATTTGCTGTGTGTTTTTCTGTGTCTGCTTGTCTCCCCCTGTTGGGTCGTCCTGCTGCATCAGCTCACCGCGCCGCGAGGGCTGGCTTGCCTTCACCAGGAGGCCCCGGGAAGCAAACCTGGGGCCTCCCGTATGGTAGACGGGAGCCCTATCGATTGAGCCACACCCGCTTCCCTTCCACTGCCTTTTGAAACAGTATTAAGACTTTCAGGTGCAGGAGGGTTTTGTCCCTCCATTAAATGGTGTTGCTCAGACTCGGGCAACATTTTTTAATATACTAATTCAGGGCATATTTGTTTATTTTGTTTACTGCCTGTTTCCTGTGGCATTTACGAGAATTTTTTTTACCTCCTGTGCAGGCAGGCTGTTTTTGCCACTGCTATCAGTAAGCCTGTTTCTAGCAGCTTCCTCTCCCTTTTTATTTGTCATGGCCTGAGAAATCCACACTCACAGTATTGTGCAAAAATACAAGAGCCAAGGGGTTTAGAATGGAGATCTGGTGACATTCTTTATAGAATAGTGTAAAATATGAAGCAGCACATGGGCAGCGTGGCAGCTCTTTCAGTTTTGCTCAGTCCTACGTTTGGAAAGAACCCAGCTGGAGCTCGAACGCAAGCCTCTGAGTACATAGCATGCTTTTGTGTTTTCATTTGGTCAGTGGGGGTGAGAGTGAACACTGGCACTTCTATATGCTTTTTCACTTTCAGAATAAAACTCTTCTGGCCATTTTCCTTACAACTCAGATAACAGAAATCTCCCCCAAAGTCTACATGCCCATCTTCACCCGAGGCACCCACAGGACTCCGTGATCAGGCATGAGCATGTGCTTCAGAATAGAGGTGTTCTGGGAATAACTCATGTGACTAGTGTGTTTACTGGAACCGATTCTCGCCTTGACATTGATTACAGTATCATAGTAGGTCTGGGGAATGTTTTTGTTTTCTTGGCTGCTCAAGCCAATGCCATGCAATGGGTTGGCATAAACAATGGGCATTTATTAGCTCACGGTTTTGAGACTAAGAGAAAGTACAAATCAAGTTGTCATCAAAGCGATGCTTTCTCTCCAAAGACTGGCGTTCTGGGGCTGACTGCTGGTGATCCGTGGCCCTTGGGTCCCCTGTCACATGGCAATGCACATGGCAGCCTCTCCTGGCCTCTCAGTTCTCTTCCAGATTCTGTTGAATTTCAACTTCTTGCTTTCCCATGGCTGTCTCTCTCTCTATCTGAATTTCATTCTGCTTATAAAGGACTCCAGTAAGAGGATTAAGACCCATCCTGACTGAGGTGGGACACACCTTAAGTGAAGTAACGTCATCTAAAGGTCCTACTTGCAATGGGCTCTCACCCACAGGAGTGGGTTAGGTTTCTGGGGATACATAACTCCAAACCACCACAGGTGAGGTAGGTAGAGGGCAGGTAAGGGAGTTGGCTGGAAGGCCTCGCAGGAGTGCCAGCCATCTGCACGCTTGTTCCCACAGACGAGCGTGTGTTACAGACTGTGCTGGGTTTGGGAGACAAAAAAGAATACAACACCATTCCTACCTAAAGCTTCTGGGTTTTAAATCAAATCACAGCCTAAAATGAAAACATAAAAATCAACTAGTTAAGGAAACAAGTAGTCTATGATTCAAGTATAAGAACATTCAATGGGAATATATTAGTGACATTTTTCCTTTATTTTTGCTACTCTGAAGTCAGGGCTAAATTACTAAAATCCACATATGCACACATTGTCTCCAATACTTACTAGAGCCTCGATGATTATTTCCAGTATGAGGAAACTGAGACTAAGCTGATAATAGATTTGCTTATTAAGTGCTTCCTGTGTCAGGCACTACTCTACACAATTTGCCTGCAATAGGCTTTTTGGCCACCACACCAGCACCACCACGAGGTAGGTCCTGTCCCATCCACACATCACTGCCGAGGTCACTGAGGTTTGGATGAGTTAAGTGACTTGCCCAGTAAGGGATAAAGTAGACCAAGATTCAGCTGATGCCCAACATCAGGACTAGTTCCACTGTATCAGGCAGCCTGCCTCACACTTCTTTCTATGCCCTATGGTTCCAAAGGCAGCTGGCAGTAGATACTCCATCCCTCCATCCATTCATCTCTCCAACCCGTTTACCTGGGGATGCAGTCACGGCCCCTGACCTGAAGGTACCCACAGTCCAGCTGGGGATACAGAAAGGTGTTGAGTACATGAGTGAGGGAGTGAGTGAATGTTGACTATTTACATGAGATGTGACCCAGCCTGGACACATTGTCAGCTGCGGTCTTTTCTGAATTCCAGATTTTACATTTCTAAGTCCATCTCCAAACTTTTAAGCTATTTTGAGTTCCATATATAAAATATCTGGGACCTAATTTCCACCATCTGCACTTTCATCGAATGTGCTCAACACTCCATCATTACCCCCGTGACAAATGGATAGGCAAGAAAATCCAGCAAATCCAGTAAGTTGCTTCACTAATGATTTATTGCTTTAAGGAGAAAAGCTATAAATAGAGAATGTGAGCAATGAAAACCCTTCACATTGTACAAACACGTTCCATGCCACACAAATCATGAGAAAAATGAGGAACGTTATAAAACATGACAAATTGCCCAAGTGCTGTTTTTTTCCCTATTGGGAAATTCCAAGGCATTTCTTCATATGTATTTTTCAAAAAGTCACTTACAAAGATGACAGTGGTGATATTTAAATACTAAATCACAGCTTGAAAATAGTTACATATATACAGATATGAACACACACATGTATGTGCAGACGCACACCTGACCATTACGAGTGTCCAGGATTCCCAGCTAAGAAGAGTTATGGTTGCATTACTTTTCGTCAAAGTAAGTCTTTAAAAACACAACAATAGTCACGGGCTGCCCTCCTTCTCCACGGTCGTATGTGTACACAGTTCAATGTTCAAGAGATTATAGACAATCGTAGCATTTCAGTCTACTTTCTCTGATCACTCCTGAATACTTTCCAAAGTTAAAATTGCAGCTATCATCAGTAAAGCACCTTTTGTGGTGGCTGAACCTGTTGATCTGGGGCAGGATACCTAGGCTTCGTGTCTGGAGAGATGGCTCAGGCACGAGTCTCTGCCATCCTGGTTTGCTGCTCACTAGCCCGTAAGACCTTGGGCAGACTTAACCCTCTGAACCACAGTTCTCTCTAAAATGGGGGTAAGGAGGATAACATCACATCTCAAAGGTTCGCCATGAGGGTTAAATAAGCTATGGCAGGAAGGCACTTAGCCCAAGGCCTGCACACAGGCAGAGCGCACCAGTGCCTGTCATGAGGCTTAGCAAGAATGAGTGGTTTGATGAATTCAAGTCTCCCTCTGTTCCCAACACTCAAGCAATTTACTCTGCGTACTGGCGGTTAACTAATGCTCAGTGTACCTTTCTTTCATCTGAGAACGTGGAGTCAGAAGGGACTGCAGAGTTAATCCACTTGATGTATTTGAACTTCCTGCCCATGTGGGGTCTAGGCTCTGTCTAAAGGTGCCCCCAAGAGAAGGGCAGCCTGCAGAGAAGCAATGGGCTGGGGTTCGGGCTCCCATGCTTGGGGGCTAGTTTCTCAGCCCCTCTGAGTCTCAGATTTTCCATTTATAAGATGGAGAAAAGATTCTTCCTGGAGGAGCCGTGAGAATAACAAAGAACCTGGCCAGTGCTGGCCCGAGTAATCACTCAGTAAGGCCTTCCCATCATGATCATTATCTCTGATAATGATCAGAGTTAAGGCAGGCCACACCCGTCGTCGCAGGAGAACTCCAACTGCTACCAGTTGGGCCAAAATCTCCTTCCTTAGGATTTCAATCCGTTGATCTGAGACTTTCCTTCTTAGGTCTGCATAAAATAGGTCCATTTCTCAAAATCAGTAGTGATTGGGCCATCCCAGCCACTCCATGCCATCCATTACCAGCATAATCCCCAATTCCTCCAACCAGGCTCCTGTGATCTTGGAAGCTGCACTTGGTTTCCCAAATTGGAGTGCAAATTAAGTAAGAACCTAGCTCTTGGGTTTCTACTGAGTTCCAAATGGGACTAGGTATTGTCTAGACCTTTTAACGTGTAGATGGCAGATGTCTTCTCTCTAAGACAATCTGTCATGGTCCACATGGACTTATAGAAGAGAGTATTTATGGGGTAAATTCTCTTTACACAAGAATTCTTTTTTTAAATATAAAATTTATTTAAATAAAATATTTAACTATTAAGTGTCTCTTTTCCTGTGGCACTTCAAATAAGATTTGGCTTATAAGAATTAGATTTTCACATAACTTTGGAAGAAGAGAGTTTCTGAAAAAAGTAAGAACACATACACAATTTCCTTTATTCACAAAATACATATTGAGCACCACTGTATGCCTTGTGCTGGACTCGGCTTTCTTGAGGTCACAGTAAGGAAGGCACAGTTCCAGGCCTTGTTCCCTGTTCAGAACTCTACAACCTGGGCACAAGCCTAGCTCGCGAGTAGCTGCACAGCTTTCAACATGCAGCACCAGTGAGCAGGAGAATCTTTAAATGCACGTTGAGAGCTGGTTCTGATTTGAAGGGGGGGATCTGTTGGCAATATATGAGATTTTCATCTCTCTGTTGCTTATTTGGATGCTTGGGCACCTAATTTATCTGAAAGTCAGACACACTCTTCTCTTGGGAAAGGAGCTGGAGGGACAGTGAAAACACGAGAGTGAGAAGGTGCTTATTTCAACCTGTTCTCCTGCTCCAACATGTTTGAAAGCTCTAAAAGCAGGGGGGAAATGTCTTTTACATTAATCCAACTTGGATTTCAATTCTGACTTTCCCACATAGCGGGTGGGGCTGTCCCACTTCAGTCAAGTTTCTTTACCTTTCTGTGCTTCAGTTTCATGTTTGTAAGAGCAGAAATAGCAGTGACGGCTTCACCAAGTTGCTGCCAAGATTCAATGAAGGTGCACATAGAAGGTGTTTAATTAATAAGAGAATTACAACAGTAAATATTTATATTCTATAATAAAATAAATAATAACCTCATTTCCATTAGTAACGACCTTCTCTTCTTTTTAGCTTCAAACCACTATTAAATATATTTGTTTCTAAACAACTGGTAAACCTGTCTTCACACCAGAAAACTGGGTTGTTTAAGTCACCAAACCCCAAGGCGGTGAAATGGGTCCCTGTAGCCGAGAGAGAGCCATGTCTGGGGCCCGGCGACCCTTCTGGTTCCATAGGCCTCACCTGACCTCTGGACATGTTCTGGGCCACAGCAGGTGAGTCAGGCCTGGACACCAGCGGAGTCTCCCATGGCCCTCTGAGAGTAGAGGAATGTCCCAGGACACAGGCCTCTCAGAGAGGCCATCCCAGAAATGCCAGCAACTCCCACCAACTATCAAGCAGGGAGAAGGTCCGAGAGCCTGGCCGTGGTCAGGGCCTGTTGGTCAGCGGCAGGTTTGGTGCCGGGTCACTTGCTTTTCTGCAAACTGGCTGACCTCGCTCTGCCCCCAGAGTATTGACTGGGGATTTTCCCATAAATAAGAATGAAAATTTTTATCAAATCTCAATTGTGTAAGGGATGACCCCAGTTTGTACCCTTCATGGTACCTGGGGTGATGAGAAACTTAACTTTTACAATGTCCAGGTTAAATGGACACAACTTTCCACTAAAAAAAAAAAAAACCCAAATGATAAAACATTTCACCTCACTTGGCAAATATTGGGTGACCTTGGGGTGCACAAATCTTTGGGCTCAGAGAAGCTTTTGTTATGCTGTGGCCGGAACTGTCTATCCAGGTGCCACTTGACAGGACACAAATAATAGACTGTTCCATTGTCCCAAATCCCATCCTTTCTTCTGAATGGAGTCTTGTGGTTTGGCATCTAAAGAAAAAATTAGTGATATTGAACGTCTAGCTGACTCTGTTCCCTGGGACTCGGCAAGATCCAGCAGGACTTCCCAGGGCTTGAGCAGACTGGACTGGGCTTGAGTATTGTCCAGAATGGTTAGAGACAGGGATTTTCTTTGGAGCACATGCAGGGCACTGCCAAGGAGGATACCTGTAGCCTGGGCCTGGGGAGCTCTATCTTGGGCCATTTGGATGGTCGGAGATGGGAAAGGAGGCAGAGGATCAGGGCAGGAGAATCAGAAGAGAGTGGGAAGTGGACACTTGGGAAAAGTTTTTGGCCACAGACAGTTGGCAGCCTTGCCAGTTTTGGGCCAGGCCCCAAGCCCCATGACATGTACCCGCCTAATTGGCAATTTCAGAGAAGTCAGGGTAAGAGTCCAAGTCAGCAAAGATGTCATCGGGATTCCTGCAGCTCAGGTTGCAGAAGCATGCATTGATCCACTGGACATGGCGGGAGAAGCCAGGCCCGTCTGGACACCGGAAGGAGACAGTAATGGTCTTGGACTTGTAGGGCTTGCAGCACCTGTTGTCTGTGCAGATCCCACAGTACTTGGGCCTGTAGGAGCGTGTGCTGGTGCAGCCTGCGAGGGTGAAGTTCACAGGCACCTCTGGCTGGTACACGGCCAGGCACCTCTTCCCTGGCTGCAGGAAAGGAAAGGAGCTTTCAACGGGATGCTCGGGGATTCCCACAGTGAACAACCTCTTCCGATCAAGCCCTCATCTCTTACCTTTTCATGTGAGACCACTCCCACTTTCAGATTCTCAGCATCTTCAAGCAAGGTAGGACCTTAGCATATGCAGCAAGACTCAACCATACTACACAAGGGTAAACCGAGGACTACAGAAGATGTCTGCCGTTGCTTGGGCTGTAGCTCACAGCCTGTAATTTCCCTTCTCTCCTGCATTTCTGCCTTACAAATGCCCAGCCATGCATCACAGCTTCACCTCCATGGGAAACCTTTGTAGCACCTGCGGCCAGCCAAGCTCCCCAGCTAGTTGGTGGTAGAGCAGGCAATAGGAGCCCATGATCAGGGGACACGCTTTCCCCTCCCTCTCCCTCCTCTGCCTCCCACAGCCTCTCACACACACCCTTATCATGGAAGTTACTCAACTGGATTGGCATTATTTAAAAATTACTCTCTCCCTCCGCTGGGCTGTGGGCCACTTGTGTGCTGGATTCTTTCCTTGTCTCCACAGCCTAAGTCCATGGCGGCACAAGGTAGGCACTTACTAAGCTCACTGGGCTAACGGCCATCGGGTCTGCTATGCATCAGCGCCAGGCCAGAGCTGGCGTACGGCAGATCTGGGCTATGTGGGGCCTGGGCTTTATATGATTTGGGTGGCCCTCTTAGGGCTCAAACTACAGAAACAAAATGGCAGGGGGTGGGCCAGGGGTCAGGAGCCCACAGCCAGGGCCTAGCATTAGCTTCAGGGAGAATCTCCCTCTGCCTCCAGTGCTCCAGGCATTTGTCCAGCTCAGGTCTTATGCTTCCCCTTTTCATTTGTGCTTTATTGAGTGCCTGCTGTGTACCAAGCACTGAGAATACAAAGGCTTGATGATGGAGGAGAACAATGAGAGAAAGAAGGAGAAGAAGAGAGGAGGAGGAGCAGGAGGAGAATGAAGAGAAGGGGAGGAGGATGAGAGAGAGGCGGGGAGAGGAGGGCATAGAGCCGGCTGCAGCAGCTGGCGACGGGAGGAGTCGAGTCTAATGTCCGGTGAGGACTGGTGGGGGCTCGGCTGTCTTGTCGACTGGGTAACCCTCTCCTCAGCATCCCCAGGAAACCATCGGTGCTCCCAGAATGGCATCAGTGGTGGGGTTCTTGTTTGTTTTCGGTTTTGTTTTTCTGGTGAGGCACTGCGTTGAACCTCAGGCGTGAGCAAAGGGGTCTTGTTTGATTTGAGTCAGGCAGAGGAGAATCCTTCCTAATTCTGCTGCAAGCTGGAGTTCTCTTGTGACGCTTTACCCTAGACTATCAGAGCTGGCAGGGATTTCAGAGATCAATGCCCATCTTTAGGGACGCCCCGCTTAGTGTGCCCCCTGTCGCCCAGTGAGACTGCCGTGTGCACTTTTGGTGTGGGCTGGGACTGGAGTGGCAGGGGGATGCCAAAGCAGGGGCTCTCAGAATCATCCGGAAGAGCATTTGTGAGGGGCCTTGGGGTCTCTCCAGAGTGCCCTGGATTCTAATAATATGGCAACCACGATAGCTTCCACTGAGCAAAATTTACAATGCTCCAACCCCCTGATGCTGTTCTCCCAAACAGCTTATACCCAGCCCAGGAGGTGGGTTTACCTGTTCCCGTTTCAAAAATGCCCCCCTCCCCCTAAAGACAGAGCCAGGGCTCACGGCCAGTTTGTCTGTTGGCTAAGTCCGAGACGCCCACCCCTGCCCTGCCCCACCTGCCCCACCTTGGAGGGGAACCCACCTTGATGAACTGCTGGATGTCCACCTCACAGGGCCGCAGGTTACAGAGGCGGCTCTCCTGCTCAGGCCAGCACCGGGCGTTGACGTTGGAGATCCGAGAGGAGACCCCCAGGCCACAGCTGGTGGAACAGGGGCTCCAGGGGCTGGTGGAGGCTATGCAGTTCCCGTGCCACGGCTCCACCTGGCCTGCGGTTGCTATGGAGGGAACGGAGTCCCCATGAGTCTCCAGCCTCTGTCTGCCCTATCACCCCAATCCCCACGCTCAGAGGCACGGTCCCTGCAACTCAGAGAGAGAACAACCTGGGGTGACGGCTGGGCCAGCCCACAGGAGGGCAGGTTGACTGCTAACCAGTATGGCTTCCCAGAGACAGGAAAGTATGCTGAGCTCCTAACATCTTTTCTCATCAAGAGAGGCAGCATGGAAGAGTGGAGGAAAGATGACCTTTAGAGACAGGTGGCCCTGGGTTCAAATCCTGCCCTACCACCTACAAGCTGTGTGATCTTTGATAACTCACTCACCCTCTCTGGGCCTCAGTCTCCTCACCAGAACAATAATACCTGCCTTGTGGAGTTGGTGTGACAATAACAGGCACAATATTGATTATGTATCAGGCATCCTACCAGGTGCTGGAGAGAAGAGATAAAAGGATGTTGTACCTGCTCCCACAAAGATTAAGTTTATTTGGGGAAGTTCAAATGTGAGTGCCTACATCCTTGTACATCCCGCTTCATCTTGGTGGTGCTGAGGCATAGTGGTTAAGGGGTTAAATACATGGGTTCCTATCTTAGCACTGCCCCTTAGCTGGCTGTGTGGCTTTCCTTCCGCAGCTCAGCTCACACCTCTGTGCCTCAGGCTCCCACCTGCCGTCTGGGTTGACAGCAGCATCTCCCTCCCAGGGCAGTGGCACGGGCAGGAGGAGTTCTCCGGTGGGGAAGTGCTGCAGCCGCACCTGCCCTGGGTGAGCCCGGGGTGAACGTGAGCCCCTCAGCCAGCTGAACTGCCAACTTCTGGATGGTTCCACTAGTAACTGACCCCCAGCATCTAGACCACGGCGGTGCTAAGGAATGTCTGAGAAATGGGAAATGTTAGCGAGCTGGACCTTGAGGAGACGAGCCCAAAGAGAGCTGGGGCAAGACACTCGAGGTGAAGACCCAAGGCACACCCAGACACACCCAGGCACACCCAGACACACCCAGGCACACCCAGGCACACCCAGGCACACCCAGACACACACGAGCAGAGACTCTCAAGAGAAAGGGGTGAGAAGACAGAGGTGAGGGAGAGGGACAGGGACAAGGAGGGCGGACGGGACAGAAGGACAGAAAGGTGGAGAGATGGAGGGAGAGAATGAGGAGCAGGAGGGAAAACAGCGAAAGAGTGAGGGCGAGGGCAAAGAGAGAAAAGCAGGAGAGAGAAGCCTAAGCAGGAGCAGGAGGAGAAAGGGGAGGGGCGGCTGTCGGCGCCTACCCCCAAGCCCGGAGGTGTGCAGGGAGCAAGGCTGAATGAATGCTGGAGCGGGTGAGTGTGAGAAGAGGCGGTCTGAGAGGCCGAAGGAAGAGAAGGGGGGTGTGTGATGCAGGGGAGGGGCTGGGCTGGGGCCGAGCTGGGGCTAACTGTGCTGCCCAGGCCGAGGGGAGGGATTCGCAAGGAGGCGTAAAAGGCTTTGGTGTCTGGGCTGGGCGGGGGCTCTGCGTGTGCTCCGTCAGCGGGCAGACCGCCGCCTCCCGTCGCCCCGTGGCCCCCGCGAGAGGGGGTGCGTGGTGGATCGGCTTCTACAGCCACCCCGGCCCTGCTGCCCTGCTGCACCGGGCTGCTCGGGAGAGGGACTTCCCTGCCGCCTGTCCCCACTGAGTCTGTGGCCACTAGCGCTCCTCTCTCCGCCCGCGGGCACCCGGCACAGGCCTGCATTCCAGCCCTGGGGGCACTGGGGCTGGCTGCCGCCTGCACACCCTCTCTTGTCCCTCTTGCTGGTTTGTTCTTTCCTGAAACACTTCCTTCCCGGAGCTGCCATAAAATCTCTTCTCCTGCTTCTGCTGCGCCTCTGTGATGCCTTTGTCTTTCTCAGCTTCTGGGGGCTCCTCCCTCTTTGCCCCTCCCCCCCCAGGCACATTGGGCTCTGCCTGGGGACATTTTCCAGCATTGGACGGGGCTGCTGCTGGCATCTCATCTCGGGGTAGTGGCCAGGGATGCATCCTGCTATGCGCTGGACGCCCCCACCACAAAGAGCGACCTCGCCCCAACAGTGAGCAGCGCTGAGTTCGAGAAACTCTGCTCTGTCTACACAGTCTTCCCGAGCAATCTTCTATGGTAAAAACAGAATTTACCAGTGCCCTTAGAACTCCCAAACGCCATCGCTATTTCTTCACAGCTTCATGCCCACTTGCCTGGCAGACACTACGCACTGGAAATGTCCTCGTCCCCTGTCTTCACGGCGTTGGACGCTCTCGGCTTTTCTCTCGCTGCACTGATCCTTCCTTTCTCCCCCTCAGCCTCCTCTTCTCTGCCCACCCCTCAGAGGCCTGCCTCCCCAGAGCCCTGCTCTTCTCTCTCACACATCACCCCTACACCATCGCACCCACTGCCACCAGCAGCTCCAGGCTCATGCCTTCCAGAGCTCTCTCTGTCCCACCGCCTCCTCCCACGTGGAGAGGTGGCTCTGCTGGGCCATCTCCAGGCAGGCAGGGCCCCTGCCTCAAACTCAACCTGTCTCAAATGAAGCACATCTCCTTGGCCCCAAATACGCCCCTTCTCCTATGTTCTACCTGCATAATGACGAGTCCCGAGAGGCACCAGCCTCACGTCCCTGCCCTTCACCCACCAGGAACTGCAGTCTTAGTTGTGAGGTGCCTCTTGCATCTGTCCCTTCCTTGACACCTCTACTCTCATGGCCTTAGTTCAGATCTTCACTATCCCTTCCTCCTTCCTCCCTCCTCCCCTCCCTTCCCCTCTTCCTTCCTTCCATCCATGCATCCATCCATCCTTCCATACATCCATCTGACAAACATTGATTGGGAACCTGCTAAGTGCCTGGCCCTGGGTAGGTCCTAGAAGCAGTTGTGAAACAGGCCTGCCCCATCCTCCCTTCCTGGGGCTTCCTCTTACCTGGCATACCTGGCTTACCTGGCTGAAGCCTCACTTGCCCCCCCCATCCCCCAAGTCTTCCTGAAGCCTCCACTCCAGCTGGTCCCAGCCCCTCCCTCTCCTGCCCTTGCAGCTGCTGCTCCTGCCTCCCCTCCCCTGGGCTCTCACACCACCCTTCCTCCACCCCTTCACCCCCAATCTCTTCAAGCAGAAAGATAACGCATTGCCTGTGTGGCCTTGCTCTTTACAAAGCACTTCCTCATTTTATGGATTCCATTAGACCAGCAGGACAGAAGGTATTGCTTCCATCTTAGAGATGGGAAAATGGGGTCCCAGAGGAGAAACAACTTTCTCAAGGTGGCACAGCTAGTCAGTGGCGGACTGGGGAGTGGCCTCTGAGGCCATGCATGTCCCTCACAGGCCATGGGCGTTCCCAGAGGCTCTGCAGGGGGGTTGCACCCACCTACAGCATCTGTGTCACGCAGCCTCCTCACGTCGTCCTCGCACACCCACTGCTCGCAGCAGCGGCCCGGCACGTTCACACGCCGGGGGCGGCGGCACCAGAGGCGCGGGGGACGCGCGCGGAGGCACAGGGGCGTGCAGCCCACCGCGCCGTCGATGCACGTGCAGTTGTACTTGCAGTTGGGCTGGAAGGCCTGGCCGTTGTCGTAGCGCACGCCGTCCAGGAGGCAGCCCACGCCAACCACCTCTGCGAACACAGGCGGCCGCCTGGGTCAGGCCCGGTGGACACGGGGGCCCCGGGCCCTCGACAGCCGTCCCCACGAACGGTGGGCCATGCCCCTTCCCTGGGGGATCTCCCCGGCCCGGGAGGGAGAGGGCCATGGAGCATGGAGCAGAGGGTGTTGCCAGGATAGAGGCAGGGAGTGAGAGAGGCTGGGCAGAGGCAGGCGTGGGCAGCGTGGTGGCAGTGAGCCAGGAGCTGCCACCCAGAAGCTGGTGGCTGGGCTGGGTCCCGGGGTGAAAGGACGGAAGTGAGGCGAGGGCAGGGACCTGGCGGCTGCCTTGGAGGCCCCCGGCACCTGCACAAATGCTGCTGGGCGCAGGTCCTTCCCTCTGGGGCTCACGGTTCTGAGGGAGGCGGGCATGGCAGAGAACAGAACCTTCTGCAAGTGCATTCCATCATGCAATTCCTAATTGTGAAGTCTTCTAGGCACTGGGGAGTCTGTGCCCCCACAGAGCTTACCCTTTAGTGGGGGTGACAGATGAAAGACAATCAAGTAAATAAATCATATGGAATGTCGATGGCCACATGAGCCAGTGAGAAAAGAGCAGCAGAGCAGGAGGGTGGGTGGCAAGGAGAGGCAGCTGCAAATTTAAATAAAGTGGGCAGGGAAGATCTCATTAAGGTGCTGCTTCTGCCAGGACCTGAAGGAAGTGAGAGAGTGACCTGGGGGGGGGAGTGGGGAGGAGCCTTCCAGGCGGGGGCAGGGGCAGGCCTGGGAATCAGGAAGTGAGAGAGGAGGGGAGGACAGGGCATGACTTCAGAGAGGGCTTCCTTGAAGACTCAGAGGAAGATGCAAGCCGTTAGAACCTACAACAATGCCGGGCACACAGCGGTTGCTCAATAAGTAAATGATATCTTACAAGAACACTTGTGCTGCCGATTGAGAATAGACCAAAGAGGGCAAGGGCAGAGCTGGAGGTCACCCCGGTAGCCCAGGCGAGAGATGGTCGTGGCTCGGAGCAGGGAGGGTCTGTTAGCCCTGAAGAGAAGGGCTCAGCTTCTGGATGTTTCTGGAAGGAAGAGCCTGCAGGGCTTGCTGCGGGATGGGAGGTGAGGGTAAGAGAAGGGGAGCAGTCAAGGATGGATGACTCCTACTCCTTTGACTCGAGCCCTGGAGGGGTGGAGATGCTCTGGGCCCCAGAGGAAGCAGGTTTGGGGAAGGTGCTCTTGTATGAGATGCCTGATGGAGATGAAGCAACAGTGATGTGAAGTTGGCTCTGCAAAGCCTGGAGTGCCAGGAAGAGATCTGGGGGCTGCTGGGCCTTGATGTCACGTCCTGCCATGAGGACAGCATCTGGAAATGCAGGCAGAGTCCCCAGAGGAGGGCAGGTGTGGCTTCCGCAGGGTGCCAAGAGTCCTGTCCCGTCTCCTGGAATTGCCTGGATGTGGGGACTATCGCACAAGCACAACCGCTATCAGAGGTGAGGGTTTCCAGAGTGCTCGCTCTGTTTCTGGGCACGCGACCTGCTCTGTGTCATGCTACATGGCTTTATTTATTTTCCTCCTATAAGGAACCCTCTAATTCTATCACCATCTAGCAAAGCTCCATCTCAGCAAGGCTAAGTCACGTGCCCAAGGGGCCACACCTAGAAAAGCAGGGCAGCTGGAAGCAGAATCTCAGTCTGCCTGAATCCTGATGCAACTACTGGGCTTTGCTGGTGTGCTAACACGCGTGGGGGAAATGCAGAGAGGAAAGGAGCTACATTTACTGACCACCTGCTCTGCTGCCAGGCACCACCTGATGTATCATCCAGTCACTCAGTGACTTCACAAGGAGAGTTTGATTTTCTTCATTTGGGAGATTTGCTCAAGGTCATGCAGCTAGCAAATGATCAAGCTGGGACTCAAACTCAGGAGCTCCGACTCCACAGTCTATTTCCTTTCCACTAGACACCAGTAGAGGAGGGGGTAATGGAAGGGGGAGGAAGCAGAGGAAGCTTTCTGCATTCTGACTCATCCCTGCCTGTGCCTCCAGGAAGGGCTGTGTATGTGTATGTGTGTGTGTGAGTGTGGATGTATGTGTGTGTTGGGAGGGGGAGACTGGGCCAGAGCCCAGGTTCCTTCCCCTGGCTGTGGGGACTCGGGGTGGAGTGGTCAGTGCTGGCTGCCCGCGAGTCCCTTGGCCCAGGGGTTCTCAACCCCAGCTGCGTAGGGGAGCTGCCTGGGTAGTTGTTAAACTCCTGTGGTCATGCCGTTCCCTTGCGTGACCCAGAATGTGGGGGTGGGACCAGGCCATGGTATTTTTCGTTTTGGGGCTCAGCACTTTTTAAAACTCCCCAGGTGAATCCAGTGTGCAGCCAAGGTTGAGAACCACTGCGTCTAGAAGCTTCTCACAGTCTGCTTGGAGCTTTGGCTTGGGAAATGGGGTGACGGTGCTGGCCCTGACCAGCCTGCTCGCCAGAGGCTCGAGGGAGAGCAGGGGGCTTGTGATGGCTGTGGGATGGACCCAGCAGAAGGCTCCAGGGTCCCTCCTCATCTGCCTTCTTTCTTTCTAATTGACCAAAGGACCAGTTCCTGGCAAAATGGTGAGGCTGGCTGAGTTTACCTTTACCATCTAATCTCAGATTGCAAATTCAGGCGTGGACTGGTTAGCCTTCCTCTTGCTGAAGGACTTCTAGGAACTGAAATCACTTTGTTCTGCCACCGGAGCCTTTACTCTCTCCACTGTCACCCCCAGTGGACTGTCAGCCCTATAGGAACGGCACTGGGTCATGCCTTGTTGTAACTCCATTGTATTATCCCCCATTAATGCTCATTGTGTGAATGGGTGGATGGATGGATGGGTGTATGGATGGATGGGTGGATGATGGATTGATGGAAGGATGCATGGTGGATGGATGGATAGGTACGAGTGGGGTGAGCACTAAACTCTATTGGCTACTACAGTATATCAGGCACTGGAAATCCCAAATCACCCAGAGAGGTAGGCATTATTTGTCACAATGTACTTGATGAGGAAACAGACTTAAACGTTTAGTAGCTTTCCTAAAGTCATACTACGAGTAAGTAGTGGTGCTAGGATTTGAACTCAGGCTGTCTAGCTCAAAGGCCATGTATGAGTTCGCTTCCCCTCACTCTTCAGACTGGGGAGTCTGGGGCCTGGGACTCCACCTCCTCTGGAAAGAATTGGAATTAGACCTTCCTCTGAGGATGACTGTGGAATGGGACTGAGATGACTCGTTCCTGGAAAACTTAAAGCAAACAAACCCAAACAAAAAGAAGCTGATCACATTTTAGGCCTCAAATACCACGAGTTTGGTTTTACCATGCACCTTAAGTGACATGCCCAAAGTCACGTAGCTAGCGAGTATCAGAGCCAGGATTTAAAACCCAAGTCTGTCTGCCTGTAAATGTCACCTTCCGTCCACCCAAACACACCACCCTCGGGCCTGACCTGCGGTAATTGCAGGGTAGTGTTTATGCAACAGAAATAGCCAGTCAAATTCAGAGGGCAGTCTCTGCCCACGCATTTATTTGGTTTGGCTCACAGAGTGTTTTTAAAAAGATTTTTGAATTTATTGCCAACATTTACAAAGCATATGCAAATCCAGACTTCCGGTTTCTCTTGAAAACTGAGCAGACTGGACAAGACCAAGTTCAGTGTTCTGCCAGCAACGGCAGGCTGGGGCCCAGGAGGGGCGACCTCTGGTAGCCAAAGCTTGCAGTCACCAGTTTGTCACGGTCCACACCATCCTCTCTATGTGTTATTTGTGCCAGTGTGGCTTGTTATTCCATGCCTCATCCTGCCCTAATTACTTGCAGCTCCCCAAGGATAGCTTTAGCCCGTGCCAGGGACTGTGCATTGGATGAGTGACCACTGGTAAGAGATTGGCCATGGGAGGGATGCCTCTTTTGCTCCTTCCCCTCTGGCCTCTCTCTAGTCTTCAGACTCTGGACTCTGTTCTTTTTTACGTTAAGATCTCATGAACTCAGACACAATGGCAGAACTTCTGGAAAAATGTTCAGTAGAACACTAGACTCATGTGTTGGGCGTGTGTGTGTCAACGTGTACATGCATGTTCATGATGTACATGTTGTGGGGGGGGCAGGTGGGTTAAAAAAATCCACCTGAACAGAAGGGGTCAGTGTTCAAATAAGTTTGAAAAGAAGGGGCTGCTTGTGGCAGCTCCCTTGGGAATCTAACAAGGCACGTGAGCATGTAAAGTCTCCAAGGAGCCCTGTAGCACCTCCTCACCTCTTTATTCCAACGTCTGCAAACCTTCATGAACAGGGAACCTTGGTAATTGCAACACTTACTAAAATCTTCCTCAGACCATGGTTTTGTTTTGCTTTCCCCAAAATTAAAGGAAAGGAAATACCCAGAGGCTCACTGGTGGGGAGCAGATTTGGACTGAGGCTGTAGTGAGTGCAGGCAAGACCTGAGCTACAGAGATTGCAGGTGAACGGGACTAGAAGAGGGGGTTTCCCAGGCCCCTGCAGGGGAAGGGGGCACAGTTTCTGGGATCCAGGAGGGAATGTCTACTGAGGTGTGAGGCAGGCACCTGTTAAGTCCTCAGCAAAGCTTCAGGGGACTAAGTTTTCACTGGCCTTGAAGAGCAGCTGTATAAGGTGAACACAATTACGAGAAAGTCCCATGTAACTGGAGGTGCTTCTAGTGCGGGAAGGCCAGGCCAGTTTTCCCTACCTGGGCCATGGGGACAGGGTGCGTGGTTGACTGTGCATGTTTGCAGCACACAGGAGAATCACCTGAAAAGTTTGTTAAAAGCGTAGATTCCCCAGCACCACCTCAAGAAAATGTGCTCAGGAGCAACATTTTAAATCAGCATGACATATGATTCTGTGCAGGTGGTGTTGCATGCTTTCTTTGAACACACCAGTTTACAGGGCTAATAACTGGTCTCAGTAAAAGGAAAAAAAAAAAAAATAGTGGAAGGGTTGGGGAAGCAGAAGTCATCACTTTGAAAACCAAAGACAGGTGACTTGGTATGAAAGTTGAAGCTTGAATCAGTGATAAAAGAGCAGAAAATGCCCATAAATTAACCACCAGGCTCTGATAGGAATTACATCGTCAACAATCCACCTCAGGAAATAGATGGGTTAGTAGAAGACGGGAGGCTACGGTGTGTGTGAGTACGTAAGGGGTGTTTGTGGATTCACAGTTCGAGGGAAGGCTTGCTTCAGAGCTAAGGGAAGAAGGGGCGTATGGGTTTATGAGGCTTCATGCAACATTTCAGAAGGCAGGCAGCTGTGTCATGATACCTCATTACCTCTCTTCATCATGTTGGGTCATGTCTCCTAAAAGGATAAACGCTTAGATGATTCAAGCTAAGGAAATACCAGTCAAGAGAGAGACAAGTAGTCAGAAAGTCCTAGAAAGGAGGTTTCTGGGAAGGAAAAAGGCACTGGAAATCCCAAATCACCCAGAGAGGTAGGCAAATATGAGGCGGACCAAGAGTTCAGAGAAAACAAAGGCAATTAGAGACTCTAGGAAAAACAAAAGGCTTTATAAGAAAGGAAATTCAAACAAGTACACTATTTCACGCTGCAGTGAACAATGTTTATGTAGTCACAACATTGCAAACACTTATTACTGTATAAAAAAATTATGAAAATGATATTTGGATGATGGGGAGGAGTGTGGATAGTATTGAGGAGCTGAGTCATCAGCTATCGTATAAGAGCATTAATAGAATATCCAAAAGTGATATGTCAAGCATAAGACACATTTTATATAATGGTAACTACAGGAAGAAAGAGCTGAAAGAGTTCAGAGTGACGGTAAAAATGGGAGCAATGTGGATGGCTGGTAGGAAGGGATGGTTGCAGGTGACTGGTTTTCATTTTTTCAAAGCTACTGGATTTAAAAAAAAAAAACCAAACATGGTTTAATTCACAGTATTGCTAAAATATCTGGAGCTCTGAAGTGTCCTGGTTGTGGGGCATCTGGCAAAGGACCCCACCCTGAGGACAAAACCAGACTGAGGTCTTGGCCTGGTGGCTCCCTTGTCCCTGAGCACAGGTGTTTCTCCAGGGCTGAGATGAGACCAGGAAGTGAGGTTCTGAAGGCAGGGGGAATGCAGACCTCCTTTTCTCCCCAGACTGGGGTCGGGGGCACCTCCTGCCAAGCAGAAGCATGTCCAGGAAGAAGGCTGTGGGTGTGCCAAGGGAGAGGGGTCTTGAGCCAGAGCTGGGGTGCGGGGGCTGGTGGGAAGGTGCAGAGGGTCTCACTTACGTGCACACACTCCTATTGCGTACCTCGGGTGGTCCCCGCTGTAGTCGCAGTAGAGGCCCCGGTGGGGGTCACAGATGGTGGCCTCCGTGCAGTTGTCGCCAAGCTGCTGAGCACACACCTTACAGCATTCACAGCCGTCCGTGATGAGGCTGACCCCTAGTGGGCAGCGGGGCGGGGACGGCGGGCACTCGCACGGCCACTTGCAGAATTGGGGACCAAAGGATGTGTCCTCCGGTGGCACTGGGGTGACGGCTGCGGCCGTGGGGCCCGGATAGGAGGCCTGCAGAGGGAATGGCAGCAGTGAAGGAGGGTGCCCAAGGCAAAGACTGCAAAGCCCAGAGGCCCTCCAATCGCCACCCCTCTTCATGGTGTTCAGAAGGTTTTCACAAAATAATTGCTTTGTCTATGGTGCTTCTGAGAACCACGCACTTCCTTGCTTCCCAGTATCTCTGTAAGGCATATAGGCCTGAAGAGCTCAGTGTTTAGAGAAGCTGAGCTCAGAGCCCTAATTTGAGAGCTGGTAAGCTCTGGGACCCAGATGCCACCTCGGTTCTCTGGCCGTGCTAAGCCCATGTGTGTTTCCTTCCTTATTATATCTTCCCCTGCCCAGAAGAAGGAGCGGCCAGCCTCAATATCCGGATGAGGAAGCTGAGGATGCCGAGGCTTCAAGTGGTAAAACGCCTTCTGCCGAATCACACTGCTGAGGCAGGACGCATGGCCGCGGAGGGTTTTCTCCTCCCTGCAGACCCTCCCCGCCGCCCCTCACTCCACTGGAGGGGCCTTAAGACCTGGCTGGGTCCCCTGACTCATAGTTAACACAGTGCATTGGCCGTGGAGCTCTCATCAGTGTCCCCTTGGAGCTCCTGGCCGGGCCTCCCCCACCCCGTGGGGAGATAAGTTGGGCTCTCTTTGCCAGGGCAAGGCCGGCACAGAGGAGTCCTTCCAGGTAGAGCTAAGGGTGACGGTCTCCCCCAACCCCAACCCGCTCCTCCCCAATAGCCCTATCCCCAGCCCCCAGCCAACAGGCACATCCTTATTTGGGCAAATGTGATGGGCATAACCGGGCCAGCTGGGAAGGGAAAGTAAGGCCCAAAGATCTTCCCCTGGCCTGAAGAACAGGCGAGCACAGGAGATTTGGGGCCCTGGGGTGCCATCAGCTCCCTGCCCACCCTGGCTGCCTCCCGAATCACCATCCGTCCCCTCAGTCTTCACTCAGAGGAGATCAGGGGTGGTGAGAAGGGACTGGCCCAAGGATGCAGAGCCTCCTCCAGGCACCTCCCCTGCTCCCAGGCCCGAGCGCTGCCCCCTACACAGCATCCCGTCCAGGGTTCTCAACCATGGCTCCTAAATTCTGAGGTTAGCAGAGGGGGGCAAGGGCTTTGGGGGAGACATGGGGCCGCAGGCGCTCCGCTCCCTCTCCCGCCAGTGGAGCCCCACTCTGGGATTTGCATAGAGAGGGTCTGCAGTCCTTTCTCCAAACTCGTTCAGGTGTGGAGATATTCAGACAGATTCTTCCTTCCTTTCACAGAGCAGGAAAGCGAGAGGCCAAGAGGCACAGGGACCCATCCAGGGTCACACCGCCCACGTCGGGGCTAGACACCAGCAAACCGAACACTCCTGTTTGTGCTCTTTGCTTTGGCCTTCTCTGGTCTCGTGCATTCACTCAACAAACATTTGCCGAGCTCACAGGCTCTCTTAAGTTTAAGGCCTTTGAAGATTAATAGAAAACACTTCCCTGGGCTTGAAGGGCCCTCAGCTTGGGGGAGACACCGATTCTGGAGGTGAAACGCCACAATGCAAGGTGCTGAGTCCTGGGCGAATGCTGGGCAGCCCCGGGAGGCGCAGGAGCTCTCAACACCAGAGCATCCGTCGCTCTGGCAAGGCAGCAAGGTCCACCTGCATGTGCTTGGTCAGTGGACCAGAGGCGGGAGGAGCGGTGAAGCTGAGGGGCTGCATTAGCCTGACTCTCGGTTCTGGGCAGGCCCACAAAGTGCAGGAAATATTGACTAAGGGCCCTTGAAAGTCAAAAAGGCAAATTCTGATGTGATGCTTTCATCACCTCTAGGCTTTATGTCAGGGCTCAAGTTGTACCCACCCCTTTCCTAACTCACGGCCTTTGCAATGCAATTCCCTGTCACCAAAATGCTGTTCCCAACTCTTTCCCTGGAGACCTGCTACACATTCTTCAGTCCCCACTTAAAAGCCCCTTCCCCTGAGCGGAACCCCTTGATCCACTGATAAAAATTATGTTCCTTTCTTGGAGTGCCTGGCTTTTCCTTCAGACACTGCACATCTTGGTAATCACACGTTAGAGCATGGGTTTTTGAGGTCAATGCCTGTGAACTCCATGAGGACAAGGGCAAGGTAGGGCCCATCCCCTCCTTGCAACCAAGCACCCAGCACACGGTGACACCAAGGAAGGCCGTGGGGCTGTCTGGCCCCCGTTTCTCCTGTTTCCCTCCTCCCTGCCCTGTCCTTTCCTCTGTGAGGACAGACGGCATGGCTTCTCTTCTGGGGCAGGCACAGACCCAGGATGGCCCCGAGCATCATGCCCGCAGCTCCTCCGGGGTGGGAGGCCCTCTGGGGCGACGTGAGCTGGCAGGCCTTGCTGGCAGGGAGCCCAGAGCTCTCTGGGGTTTGGCCATGCTGTCTGTGTCCACCTGGAGGTATTTGTTTTCCCATCCTGTGTGCTTTTCCTCAAAAACACAACACGAAACAACAAAAGACCAAAACCCCAAATCAATAAATAAAACCAAACACACACACCCCAGCTCTTTGTCATTCCTTGGAGAAAGATTTTTCTTTGACAACCTTGTCAGGCTGTGATTGTAGGAAACTTTGACTAGTTTGTGCCTAGGTCCTCAAAACATATTCTTTGCAGAAGAATAAAAAGCCTTCTCTTCCAGGAAGCCTTCCCTGCCTCTCCTAGGCTGATCAGACGTGCTGCCTGCTCAGTGCTCCAACACGTCTTGTACATCCATCCCTCTTGTAACTGCCTGTCTCCCCCACAAGAATGTGAACCCTAAAGGGCAGGTCTGTGCCTTACTCTCTGTGTGCCTGAAACATGGAACAGCACACAGTAGGGCTTTGCAAATGGTTGAATGAGTGGCTAAAAGGGCTTTGGTGTCACTTTGATACTCAGGGATATTCAGCTCATCATGTCCTGGGACTGCTCCTCCAGCACTGTTCAATTTGGGTGTCAAGGAAAGAACACGGGACCTCGAGACAGAAGTGGGTTTCCGTCCAGCTCTGACTCTTTCTCCCTGTGTTGCCTTGGACGAACTGCTGGTCTTTCTGGGCCTCAACATCCCCCTCTGTATTATGGGCTTCACTCAGGTGAAGGGGCATGGTGTCTGCAGAAGCACAAGTGCAAAGTGTGGCACACAGCAAAACTCAAAGCATGCCTCCCCTGCACTGCTTTAGGTGTGCATGCTGTCCCACCGCCCAGAGCCAGCACAGGGATGGGGGTCTGGACACTGAGCTGAGCTGGGATGGGCTGTGACCTCGTAAAGGCCCCCACGCCCATCCCCACAGTCACCTAATCCACCCTCCTGTCTCCCTACCAATTTAAAGATCTCCAGAAGGAGCCTCCTTTCCAAGTACCTGCCTGGAGGCCCACACCTGTAGCCCATTTAGGGCCACCCCAGAGAAAGCCTCCTTTGGGCAAGGGAAGCTGGGCAGTGGCAGGGTGGACGCTGGGTAGTGCACTGAGCCCAGTCTTTGCTCTTGGCACCATCTAGTGGTCAGAAGCCTCCCAGACCACAGTCCTGCTCGGCAGGCCCTGCTTGGTGTGGGAGACCCCCCCACCAGGGTCTGAAGGTTCCAGGATTTGGTGTGTGACTTCTCTGAATTTCGATGCCCTTGTCCAGCACTGTCCCTAAGGTGTATGGCTACTGGCCACCGGCGAGGCCAGTCTTCTCTGATGATCAATGAATTAACACTCTCTGGGTTTGGCTGTGCACACAGGGAAGCAGATGATACGTGGTTCCTGCTCTGAAGGGTGGGCAGTTCAGTTGGGGAAATGCCCGTTTTCTTTCATTCCTTCCACCAACAGATGCTTATTGAGCAACGACGTGCCAGGCTTTGTGCTACGCTGAAAGGTTCATAAGATACTGTCCCTGGCCTCACTGGCTCATCACCTACTGAGGCTAAGGACACCTAAACAGATCACCGCAGCTCAGCGTGATAAATGATTTAATGAAGGAAGCACTCATTCATTACCCCACTCATTTGTTCTCTCGACACATCTATAGCCAGCTTTTACTTCGTGCCAGGCATTGGGCGAGGTGCTGGGGTCACCACGGAGAACCAAGCGGACCTGCTTGGGGTGGCCCTGTCTGCTGGGATGGAGAGGGCTTCCCGAGCGGCAGGTGGCCTGTCTGAGGAACTCCAGGCTGCAGCTCGTGGGGTGCTGGTGGTGCTGGTGACTTCGTGGGGGTCCCCGGGAGTCTCGCAGCCTTAATTCCAGTGTGGCACCCAGCAGCCTCTGCCCACCCAGCAGCAGCCTTTCTGTGCCCCAAACAGGTTGGGCAGCCCACAATGGGGGTGTCTCCCCGTTTCCTCCTTGGTGCCCCAAGTCCCTGCGATCTGTAATGCCAGATAAGGCGCTCCTCTCTCTCCCTGTCTCCCTACCTCTCCCCCTTTCTCTTTCCCTTTCCCTCTCTCTCTCACGGACCATCAGCCCTTTTGAATGCCCAGGAGGCCATGATATGTCCACCTGCCCTCTGCCTTGGTAAATGGACCACTGCCATCAAGGAAATGGCTCTTTTTCTGTCCAAAAAGGAATGGAGGAATGGAGGGTGGGGTGGGTTCCCTCAGACCTTCTGCTCCTTCGATCCCTTGTAGAATTTAACTTTCCATCCCCTTGCAAGTCCACTTCAGAAGCCATCATCATGGAATCCCATGAAGCCCTTACCAGGCTCCCATTTTTTTTGAGGGGCTGGAGCTTGCCCCTGCTTTCCCCAGCCACAGGCAGGAACCTGCCCCAAACCCCTTCCCCAGAGACTCCTGACTGCTGTCCTTTCATCCACCACCAGCTTCCCAGAGCTGCAGATGAAGGAAATGATCTTTGCAAACCCACTGCAATACAGATTCTACATTATTTTCCCAACAGTAGAAGCTAAGAACAAGGGAGTGATGTGGTTAGAAAGCAAGAAAAATGTTGTCTAGGGAAGGCCAAAGAAAGAAAAGAACAGCCTCGGACACTTCCAAATCGCTGTTGTTCACATAAAAGTCTCTTTTACAATGTGTTTCTGGAATTAGATTCCTGCAAATAGCACTGTGTTCATGGGGAAGACAAGAAGGTGGCGAGGGGCCCCGAGATGCTTCTCTGGCAGGATGCCCAAGGCGAGGTTACAACCCGGCCCTGCCTGGTCCTGCCGGCAGCAGCCTCTGAGCACGGCCCTTCAGGCTGCTGGCCCTTCCCTCCCTCCTCCCTCCTAGCAATCCAGTGAGTGAATCCCAAACTGGGCTGCAGGGCAGAATCACCTCCAGAGCGGGTTCCCAAACTCTGCTGCACATCAGAACTGCCTGGGGATGCCTGGACACTGACCCCAGAGATTCCCATTTCATTGGTCTGGGGAGGAACTTGGGCACTGGGATTTCTCCAAGTTTCCCAGGTGATTCTAAAGGCAGCAAAGTTTGAGAACCACTGGCCTGTGGAACACGTTAAAATACAGGTCCCTGGGCCCTGCTTGGAATATTCAGCTTCAGTTGTTCTAGGTTGGGACCCAGAGTCAGCAGTTTGACCTGCATGCCTGGTAGTTTTTATGGGAGTGGGACCCATGGCCTTAGCATACTGAATCATGTCCCCCACAAAGGCAGATTGTGTGGGTGTGAGCCGATTGTGAGCAGGAGCTCTGGAAGATGGTACTTCAGTTAAGGTGGGGCCCCACTGAATTGGACTGGGCTTTAATCTGGATTACTGGAATCCTTTATAAGCAATTGAAATCTAGGTAGAGAGAGAAAGAAGCCACGGGCAGTGGCCAGAAACTGGAAATCAACAGGACCCCAAAGAGAGAGGAAAAGATGCTGGCATGTGCATTGCCACACGACAGAAAAGCCATGGCCAAGGCTCACAGGCAGCCAGCCCCACCATACCAGTCACTAGGGAGACAGCATCCCCAGCTGATGCTCCTCTCCTAGCCGGAAAACCGTGGGCCAATAAATCCCATGGTTTAAGCCAACCCCTGGTAGGGTATTAGCTTTAGCAGCCTGGAAACTAAAGCAAGGGTCTAGGCCATCTTCCTTTTGGGAACACTTGACTTTTGGGAACATATACGTCTGTAATTGGAACTTTCCATAGCAGTTTTACTTCATTTTTACAAAAACACATGGTGGGAGGCATGGAAGCAGAAAGCAGGTGGCTGGCCTTGGTGGGATATGGCATGCAGGGGACCTGAAACATCCCCTTTGATGAGGGAGACGGCACTGCCCTCTTCTGAAAGCAGCTGGTTCATTGCTGAGCAGGGCGCTGGGGTGAGAAGGAAGCAAAGCCCATCTGCAGTGGGGGGAATCGATTTCCCAGCCCCTTTGGCCACTGCAAGCCCTGTGACCTGGGGCAGTGCTCACCCTCTCTGAGCTGCCATTTCCTCATTTGTAAACTGGCAGCGATGAGGGGATCCTCCAGTCATTCTTCCCATTTCACAGATGACTAAGGAACTTGTTCCAGGTCTCACAGCAGGGAAGTGGATTTGATCCCAGAGGGTCCCTCCAGAGCCCTTTCTCTTAATCCCGGTGCTGCCCTACTCTCAATTGTTCATATTCATCTCTTCCTTCCTTCCCCCACCCATCAAGCACACAACAGACCAGTCCTTCCCTGTCGGGAGCACACTGAGACACAGAAGGTGACTACGCGGGGTTGGGGAGGGCTGAAATGAAGCTGAGCCCAGGTTGCCAAGGGCCCCAGAAGCAGGTCACTGACCCCTTGCCGGCCTTTCTGGGACCGAGAGCCCTTTCCGGCCTCCCAGGTGCACAGCACCGCGCCGGGCGCTCGGGGAAAGCACGGCAGACCTGGGCGCACGGCACACCTGGGCGAACGGCACACCTGGGCGCACGGCAGGGCGCAGACCTGGGCTCGCCCGCGCGCGCGGTGCGGGGATCTTTTCTAGCCGGAAGGCCGCACCCGGAGGGCCCACGAGGGGGCAGGGTTGAGGCAGGAATGACCTGAGCCGGCCCCGCTGGGCCTGGGGCTTTAGGAGAGGGAGGCCCTGTCGGGGGTTTCTGGTCACTCCTTCACCGAAAAGAAAGGCCTTGGGGCGGTGGGAGAATGCGACCCCCGGCGGGGCGCGGTCGGCGGGACTCAGCCCTGCTGCGCCCGGCCCCCGCCCCCGCTCTGCAGATGGGTTTCTAGGCGCAACCGCGCGGCTCAGCCACCGAGCGCCTCCGAGGGGCCGGCTCGTGAACCCCGCTCCCGCGTGAGGGCTGCCGTCCGGGTGGGCCCTGCGGAACGGTCCCCGTAGACCACCCTCCTGGAAGGCTCCCATCCCAGGAAGACTGTCCGGGCTGAGCGTCTGGACTGCGGGTCCCATCGCGCGCCTTCCACCCCACCCCTCCCACGGCAGGGACTTGGGAATTGAAGGCCCAGGGGCTGTCTTGGCGTCGCCAGCCGGCGAGTCATGGGAGGTGGAAGGTTTTTTTGGTGTGAGATATTCTAACCATTGGTTTATTTTTTTATTTTTATAAACAGCCTCTGAGCTTCTGGTAGGTAGGGGAAGCTAGGTTTCTTTATATGGAGTGGCTAGAAGAGGCAAGAAGCCAGATTTCTTTCCAAATAATGAGCCCTCTTAGGACAGAGCCTTCCCGTGTCCACGCATTCATTCATCCATCATTCATTCACTCACTCACTCACTCATTCATCAAGCATAAGGAAAGCCTCCACTGTGTTTAAGGGCTGAGGCCAAAGCCTCAGGGAATGTGAAAAGGATATTATAAAGCCAAGGTTCAAACTACAGCCCAGGGGCCATGTGCGGCCCACAGCCTGTTTTTGTAAGGGCAGGAAATGGTTTTTACATTTTAAAGAGTTGTGAAAACAACAACTAAAGAAGCAGCTGCAGGAGCAGCTTTGGAGACCTTAGAATGTTTATTCTCTGACCCTTTACAGAAAAGGTTTGCTTC
>JAQZBX010009285.1:0-39041 GCA_029593785.1 Cabassous unicinctus
TGACTCCAGCGTCTTTGTTATTTCTTGGGTTGTGCCATTGATCACCATCATATTCATTATCTTTTTGTGTATGTGTACAATTTCTTCAGTATGTTCTCTCAGTATCTTCTTCATATCCTTAATCTCTTCCTTCACTTCATTAAGATGGTTCATGATATTTGTTTGGGAATCTTAGATTAGTTGTTCGATGTTCTGTATATATTCCTGGTTTTTAGTTTGTTCATTAGAGTGGTCTATGTCTTCTTGTTTCTCAATGTGGTTTGTAATTTTTTGTTGCCCTCTAGTCATAATTTTATCTTGCTGGTTTTATTCAGTTGATTAGCTTTTCTCTCCTCTTGAGTTTTATTTAGTTGGTGATTCTGTGTGTGTGTTAAGTTTTCTCTTTGACACTTTTTCTTCTTATTTTGTTTCCTTGCTTCTTTCTATGTTACCTTGAAGAGAAAAGATTAGTGCCAGAGGAATCGAAAGATGTGAGAAAGGAAGAAGGATAATAGTAATAGTAATGAAAGTTAGTAGAGGGGCCAAATAGGACTTAGTAAAATGTATATTTAACTTGTATATGCAGTGTAGAATAATAGAGAAAAAAGTGGAGTACCTACAATGGGCTGGGAGACCAAATAGAGCAATATGTATATAATGATTTAGAAGGCTAGAATGATGAGGAAGGAGAGAAAGAGTAAAGAAAGGGCTAAAAGGAAAAGGCTAAGATTAATAAAAAAAAGAAGAAAACAAAATAGATAGAATAGAGGTTGACTCCCTTAAGTTGTGGGCTAATGAAAAAGCATGGTGTCAAGAACCACAATAGAAAGCAGAAGGCAGAGAGATGAGGGAAGGATAAGAGATAGCTTGTGATGCAATATCAGTAAAGACAGAGAATGGGAAATCACTGAAGAAGAAGCACAGCAAAGAGGAGACAAGCTAGCAGCACCTAATTTTAAAAAATGAAAGAAAAAAGAAGGGGGAGGAAAGAGGAAAGAAAAGCAAGAGACAACAAATAAACAGAGAAAAGCCAAACAATCACACCATCAAGCAGTCAAACAAAGCTAAGGAGGAAGTGTTCCTTCTAGTGTACTTATGGATATTCTCAGCCTGCTTGCATTTATCAATTACCCTTCAGCGTTCTATCTGTAGGTTTTGAGGCAGATTTTTGGTAGTATACTAAATTAAGAACAGAAATTCATTTTTTAAAGTGACTGTCTTTTCTTTTTTGGGGGGAGGGGGATATAAGAGACCCAAAAGGAGTCCTCTGCTAGATCACCCCCTTCACTGAGGGGACACTAAATAGGGTCATGGAAACTAATCAAGCCCTACTCACTTCCTTACCTCCCCAGTAGTGCTGAAGCTTTAATGCTTGTCACTGCAGAGTGATAAAATTGGCTGACTCCACCCCCTCTGTGGCCAAGCCTCAGTATCAGCAGGCAGCTGGGTAAAACAAGTTTGCTTAGAAGTTTTGCCTCTCCCCTCAGCCTGGCACTATTTTGAGATGGCTTATCTGCTCCCCAAAGCTATGAGGGGGTCCAGACAGCCAAATCCACAGAAGTTAAACCCCTCTCCACCTTCTGTCAGAACCCTCCCTCTCTCAGAGTATGCTCTCTCACGCCAGCAGGCAGCGGGAGTCACAGATGTAGGATCCTCGGCTCCAGCCAGCCATTTTCTGTGCGGGCAGGGCTCAGACATCTGTGTTGACCACCACAGGCAGGCTCAGAACTCACGAATCTCCACCGATCACTCCACACTGTTGATCTGCCTGCTGCCAGATGACCCAAGCTTCTCACTCCGTGTGCCCACAGCACAGACCCTCGGGCAGGACCCTGTCCACAATTGGCCATCCCCGGAGATCTGGATCGTGAGTACCCACCTAGATTGATGCCATCTTGTTCTCCATTTTGATTTATCTTTTATTGTTCCTTACTAGTTTATAGAAATTACTGACTTTGGGGTGTTAATTTTGCAACCAATCACTTTGCTGAATTCATTAATTAGCTCTAGGAGCTTTGTTGTAGATTTTCCAAGATTTTATGTGTATAGGATAATGCAATCTTCTAATAGGAAAGTTTTACTTCTTTTCCAGTTTGGACGTGTTTTATTTATTTATTTATTTTTCTTGCTTGATCTTGCTTGCAGGTCCTCTAATACTATATTGACCAACAGTGGCATTCTTTTCTTGCTCCTGATCTCAGTGGGAAGTTTTTCAGTCTTTCAACATTGAGTGCAATAATAGCCATTGATTTTTCATATATGACCTATATCATGAAGAGAGTTTCCTTCAATTCCTATCTTTCAGAGTATTTTTATCAATAATGAAGCTGTGTTTTGTCAAATGATTTTTCTGGATTAATCAAGATGATTTTGTGATTTTTAATCCTCCATTTACTAATGTTATTTGCTACAGTGATTGATTTTTTTCTGTTGAATCACTCTTGCATCCCTGGGATAAAACTCACTTGATTTGGATAAACACTTCCCTAATGTGTTTTTGGATATGATCAGTGAGTTTTTTTTTTTGAGGAATTTTCATCTGTATTCATTAGGTAATTGGATCTGTAATTTTCCTTTTTCATAATATATTTATTTGACTTTGGTATTAGGTTGATGTTGGCTTAATAGAATGGGTTTGGTAGGATTCCCTTCTGTTCAAGTTTTTGGAAGATTTTGAATAAGTATTAAATCTTCATTGAATGCTTTGTATAATTAACTTGGGAAACAACCTGCTCCAGAGCTTTTCATTCTGGGAGATTTTTGATGATTGGCTCAATCACTACTTGTGACTGGTTTGCTGAAGTTTAATATTGTTTTGTTGAGGCCAGTCCAGATTTTTTGAATGTTCCTAAGGATTTCTCTGTTTCATCTATACTGCTTAGTTTGTGGGCACACAGTCATTCTTATTATCCTATTTTGATCTTTTTTTATTTCTGTGGGGTAAGGAGTAATGTTTCCATTTCCATTTCTGATTTTATTTGCATCTCCTTTCTTATTTTCTTGGTCAGTGTGGCAGTTTGAAACTCTTTTATGAATCCAAAAAAGGGAAATATTATTTTTTTAAAACAATCCATTCCACTGAGTATGAGACTCTTTCTATTGGACTACATTAGTGTGGCATGACTCAGGTTGAGTCTCTACCCTCTTGCTAGGTCTTATATATTTGGAGATACACAAGAAAAGGAAGTTGGTATATTTTTTTCCTGCAGTATGAAAGAAGGGGGTCCAATTTTCCATACTGCTGAGCTGCAAGAGGAGAAGAGTCCAAGAGGCTCAAAGAGGAGAACCCCAGGGAGAGATGAGTCATATACCTTATAGCTCACAGCAGAACTTGGGAAGAAAGCAGAGTAGCCAAAATGATAGAGAAGACTTGAAAAAAAAAAAACTCTATGCCTGGTTTCTCCCAGCTGAGCTCTGGGTGGTGGTGGCAAATTCTGGAGGAGAAGGCAGAGACCTTGGCAGAGATCAATGGCCATCTTGCTTTGCCATGTGGTCAAACAACAGGATCAACTCTAGCTGACTCTGGTGAGGAAGCACCTCTTTTGGGGAGTGAATATTGCATATGGTGCCTTAGTTTGGACACTTCATGGCTTTGATATTGTAATCTTTAACACACACACACACAAAAAAAAAAACCTTATAAAAGCCAACAAATTTTAGTACATTTAATTAGCAGCAATTTGGCAAATTAAAATAGTCCAGCCAATGGTTTGCTAATTTTATTGATCTTCTCAAAGAACCAACTTTTGGTATTTTAATTCTCTCTGTTGATTTTTTTTCTCAGTTTCATTTATTTCTGCTCTGATCTTTGCTATTTTTTTCCTTCTGCTTTCTTTGGGAATAGTTTGCAGTTCTTTTCTATTTTTTCCAGCTGTGTTGTTAGGTCATTGATTTTTAGCTCTTTCTTAATGCTTGCATTAAGGGCTATAAATTTTCCTCTTGGCAGTGCCTTTGCTGCATTCCATAGATTTAAAAATACTGTCTTCTCAGTTTTCATTCATCTTATGATATATACTGATTTATATTGCAATTTCGTCTTTGATCCACAGAATATTTAAGCATGTGTTGTTTAATCTGCAAGTATTTGTGAGGTTTGGATTGTTCTACCTTTTAATTTTCAGCTTTATTCCATTGTGATCAGAGAAAGTACTTTGTATAATTTCAATCTTTTAAAATGTATTGAAATCTACTTTGTGATCTAACATAAGGTCTATCCTGGAAAAAGACCCATGAGCCCTTGACAAGAATATGTAACCTGCTGTTTCAGAGTGCATTGTTCTGTATATGTCTATTAGCTTTAGTTCATTTATCACATTACTATAACTCTCTGTTTCTTTATTGATCATCTGCCCAGATACTCTATCCCATGATGAGAGTTGTGCATTGAAGTTTCCAGTTATTGTAGAAAAATATATTTCTCCCATCAGTTTTGCCAGTGTTTGATCATGTATTTTGGGACATCTGTTCAGGCACATATAGGTTTATGATTGCTATTTCTTCCTGGTAAATTATCCCTTTTATAAATATATAATGTCTTTCCATGTTTTTAACAACATCTTTGTTTATATAGTCTATTTCATTTTACCTAAGTATAACTACACCAGCTTTTTAAAAAATGCATGTGTGGAATATCTCTTTCCATCCTTTCACTTTCAATTTATTTGTATCCTTGTTACTAAGGTGAGTCTCTTGTGAACAGCATATAGATGGGTCAAATTTTTTTATCCATTCCACTAGTCCATGTTTTTTGTTTGGGGAGTTTAATTCATTAAAATTCAATATTAGTACTGTAAAAGAAAATTTTAATTCACCCATTTTGAACTTTGACTGTTATCTGTCCTATCTTATTTTCACCACTCTTTTTACACTCTTAATTGCTTTTCCTGATATAATCTTCATTTCTAGACTCTGTCCCAAGCTTCTGTCTCCTGTCTTTTCTTTTCATGCAATAACACTCCTTTGAGTATCTCTTGCAAGAATGGTCTCTTGCTGGAAAAACTCAGTTTCAGTTTATCTGTTAATATGCTAAACTCACCCTCATTTTTGGAAAATAGTCTCACTAGATATACAATTATTGGTTGCAATTTTCTCTTTCAGTATTTTAAATAGATCATGCAACTGACTTCTTTCCTCCACGTTTTCTGATTAGAAATCAGAATTTAATCTTATTGGGCATCCCTTGTATGTTATGAGTTGGTTTTGTCTTGCTGCTCTCAGGATTCTCTATCTATGTAATTTGACATTCTCATTTTTATGTGTCTTGGACTAGGTCTATTTGGATTTATTCAGACTTGAGTATGCTGTGCTTTTTGGACACAGATATCTATGTCTTTCAATAGGGATGGGGACTTTTTGACAGTTATTTACCCAGATACTCCTTCTCCCCTTTTCCTCTTCTCTTCTTCTGGGACACACACGACATATATGTTTGTATGTATATCTTACTGACATTTAGTTCCCTGAGGCCCTGTTCAATTCTTTCCATTCTTCAACTCTTCTTTTGTGGGTTTGCTTTTAGAAGCCCTTACTCCAATCTCACTGACCATTTCTTCTGCCTCTTCAAATCACTGTTATATGCCTCTAGTGTATTTTTAATTTCATTTATTGTGCCTTTCATCCTTATAAAATCTGCCAGTGTTCTATGTGTGCTTTCAAATTCTTTTTACTCAATCAGTTTCTTCTTAATAATCTGAGGCAAGAAAAATAAATAAAAGGCATCCAAATTGGAAAAGAAGTAAACGGTCTATATTTGCAGTTGACATGATCCTTTATATAGAAAGTCCCAAAAAATTGATAGCACATCTACTAGATCAAATAATTGAATTCAGTAAAGTGATGGGGTACAAGATAAACTTGTAAAAATAATATTATTTTTATACACTAGTAATGAGCAAGTTGAGGGGGAAATCAAGAACAGAATTCAATTTATCATAGCAAATAAATACTCAAATATATAGAAAGAAATTTCACAAGGAATGAAAAGACGTACACAGAAAACTTCAAAACATTGATAAAATTAAAGTATAACTAAGTACATGCAAAGACATTCATTGCTCAAGGTTTGGAAGAATAAATATTGTAAAGATGTCAGTTCTACCAAATATGATTTACAGACTCAAAACAATTGCAATCAAAATTCCAAAAGCCCACCATCTTTCTTCAACACATGACATCTGACTTGGGTGAGAATGCACCTCTTACGGTGCCTTGAGTTGGACTTTTCAAACATGGAATTGTAAGCTTTTACCCCAAATAAATATCTTTTATAAAAGCCAACACGTTTATGTACTTTGCATTGGCACTGTTTGACAAACTAAAGCAAGGTTCTTTTTATTATTTCTTCTTTCATTGCATATAAATTGGGTATAAAGTCTAAGACACCATTTCTTAATTAAAAATTCCTAAAATGCTTCCCTGTATTTTTTTTATATGAGTTTAATAGTTCTGGCTCCTGTTTTTAGATCTTTGATCCATATTGAGTTAATTTCTGCATCAGATAGAGGTCCTGTTTCATTCTTTTGCATATGGATATTCAGTTCTCCATTTGTTGAAGAGACTATTCTCTCACAATTGAATGGACTTGACGGACTTATCAATGACCAATTTGCCATAAGTGTGAGGGTCTATTTCTGAACTCTAAATTTGAATCCATTGGTTAATATATCTGTAATTGTGCCATTACCATGCTATTTTAGCCACTGTAACTTTGTAATATGCTTTAAAGTCAGGAAGTATGAGTCCTCCACCTTCATTTTACTTTATCAAGATAATTTGGATATCTGTGTCCTCTTACACTTTTCAAATGAATTTGACAATTGGCTTTTCCTTTTCTGTAAAAGATGGTCACCATTACTAGCAATTATGAAAATACAAATCAAAATCCCAATGATATATCACTTCACACCTATTAGAATGGCTTCTATTTAAAAAACTGAAAATTAAAAGTTTTAGAGAGGATGTGGAGAAATAGGAACACATTCATTTCTAGAGGTAATATAACATGGTGTTGCTACTCTTGTGGAAGATATTTTTGTAGTTCTTCAAGAATTGGTATATACATGGAATAATTGAAATCAGGGTATCAAACAGATATTTTTACCCTGACATTCAGAGTAGCATTATTCACAATTGCCAAAAGATGGAAGCCACCCAAGTGCCCATCAAATGATGAATGGATAAACAAAGTGTAGCATATACATACAATGGAATATTATTCAGCCATAAAAAGTAATGAAGTCTTGATGTGTGTGACAATATGGATGAACCTTGAGGATATTATGTTGTGTGTAATGAACCAGACACAGAAGGACAAATAATATATGATTTCACTGAAAGTAACTTAATATAGTAAACAAACTCACAGAGTCAAAATCTACAATATAGGTTACCAAGAAAGAGATTATAGTAGGAAATGAAGAACTCATGCTTAATTTGTACAGAATTTTTATTTAGCTGGTTCATAAAGGTTTGGAGCTACATGGTGGCAATGGTAGTACATTATTGTAATGTAATTAACAGCATTAGATTATGTATGTTAATGTGGTTTAAAGGGGAAGTTTTGGTTCAGGTGTTTTACTACAATGAAAGTTGGAAATTAAATCATGGGACTCTGAATATTGGATTGTAGTTAATAGTACAATTATAAGAATGTTTTTTCATGAATTATAACAAATGTATGACACTAATATAAGGCGTTAATAATAGGGTGCTATATAGGAAAAAATAAATATTATGCAAACTGTAGTCAAATAGTCCTATTTTAATATTCTTAAGTACCACACTAATACAAAGTATCAACAATAGTAAAGCATATGAGAACATTGTACTTTTCCATGAATTTTCTGTAATCCTTTAATGTCTCTAATGTAAAAATAATAATATTTCAAAATGTTATACTGATGTAAAAAATAAACTACTTTTTTTTATAAAAAAGAAATGCTCAGGTTTCCTTTCAGTTTTGAAAGAGTGATTGATTTAGAAGCCCTAGGTATTTTTCAGATTCAGTATGAAAAGGTATATCCATGCATTTATGTCACCTTGTACAGTTCCCAGAGATTAGCTTTTGGATATTACTTAAAAACTCTTTCTGGATAAGTGACATTTGCAAAGTGGTTTATCCAAACACATATATATTATTACCTTATTATTTGCATAATGACTATTTTCTTTTGATTAATGCTCTTTATTTCCCCCCAAGAACTTTAAAAGACAGTATCCTTCATAGTGTGAAAACATTGGAGAGGTTGATAATGTATTAATGATGGTGTTTTAGGATCCTCTGTTCTCAGGTAGTATTTGAAAATATATAATGTATGGCCAAATACTAGAACTCTGGTTACCATTTCATTATTTTTTTTTTTCCTGTGAGTACTTTCATGATCCTTTCTATGAATAGAAATGAATGTGCGTGTGAAATCAAAATTATTTGTAGAAATATTCTATTCATATACAATCATATTTTTGCACAAATGTTAGTATATTATACCCATGCTCTACATTGCCTTTTGCATTTAAATAATTATCTTAGAGATAATTACATATTATAACTAACATATAATAACTGCCTGCTTGGTATCCATTCTTGCTCTGCTTTCTTGATCTACACAAGTTTTCACTTTCTTGTCATTGTTTTCATGCAGATCTTCCAGATGTGTAGCACCATGGACTGACTGATCAATGCTTTTTACTTTCCAATCTCCTGGCATGTAGTCTTAATTTGACCAATCAGGTTGAACTGCAGAGATCATGCTTGCAATGCTGTGACAGAGCACTCTCTGTTCCCCTGGAATGGAACAAGAAATAAATATCCTTAATAATGTTTGATACCTCTTCCATGATCACATGAGAAACTGGTTTGGGATGGAGCTAACAACATTAATGGTAAATCAGAGAGATGAGAAGAAACTGAGTCTTTGAGAATTTTCCATTGATGTTGCCCAATAAATGCCCTCTGTTATTTAAAATAAAAAGAGATAGTCTCCAGGCAAAACAGATGGTGGTGTTAGTTGCTCCAACGTACAGTTCCCCAACTTAGTCTTTAAAGAACTAGCATAAAGAGGCAAAGCCATGATCCTTAAAACTTGGGAAAACAGTTAAAGAGTAACAGCTACTGGGGGTGATAAAAAAGAAAACACAGGTTTAAAAATGGTAAGATACCATCAGTGTTAGTTATACTATCTGTGGCTGAAAGGGGTACTCTGTGTATGTAATATTTCAATTGAAAGGAAGTGAGACAGTAATGTAGAGACTGTATAACATAATGATTTTGGTGGTGGATGAAGATTTTGGTTGCTAGCATAAGAATACTCTTCCTTTACAAAGTGTTAAATATAAGATGATATATAAGAACATTTCAACTAATGTAACATATGGTTTATAATTAATAGTAATATTGTAATATATTTGCAACAATGGCAAAGAAGGCAGCTCAAAGGGACAACAGTGGGGTATGAGGGGGTATGGAAATTTTCCTTTTGAAGGAATGAAAATGTTCTAAAATTGACTGAGGTGATTATAGCACAATTATGTGATGAATATGTGAGTCACCAAGTATACACTTTGAATGGATTATACAAAGCATGTGAGAGTATAACACAGTCAATCTTGTAGTGGGAGATGGACTGTGGTTAAGAAAACAAATATGAGAACATTCTCTATGAACTATGACAAGTATATAATACTAATACAGGGTGACATTACCTGGGTAAGTTGGGAGGAAAATACACTAAATATAAGATATTGACTACAGTTAGTAATAAAATATTTACATTGTTTTATCTAACTTTTTAATGTATTTTTTCTTTATTTTTAAAGAAAATTTACATTACACAATTGTTACATATAAAATATAGGGGATTCCCGTATAGCCCATCCCTCCCCATTCCACACTTTCTCTTATTAAAATATTTCATTTGTGTGGTACATTTCTTAAAACTGATGAAAACATATTGAAGCATTGTTACTAACCATGGTCTTTAATTGAAATTACAGTTTACATTTTACACTGCACAATTTTATAGGTTTTGACAAAATAATGGCCTGTAACCATGCAGTTAGGTTTTTGAGTTTAGCTTTCTTTTTTTTTTAATATAAGAATTTATAGTTATAAATTTCCCTCTCAGCATTGCTTTTGCTGCATCCCATAGGTTTTATAAAGTTGGGATCTCATTTTCATTTGTTTCAATATAGTTACTGATTTCTTTTCAATTTCCTCCTTGAACCACTGATTCTCTAAGAATGTGTTATTTAGCTTTGATATCTTTGCACCTATTCTGGTTCTCTGCACCTTGCTGATTTCCAGCTTAATTCCACTTGGTCAAAAACATTAGTATGTATAATATTTTTAATATACTTTTTTAAAAAGAACCAGATTACATAAAAGTTACATAAAAATATGCAGGATTCCCATATACCCCACTCCCTAGCCCTCCCATATTTTCCAACATTAACAACTTCCTTCATTACTGTTGTGCACTTAGTAAAATTGATGAAAATATTTTGGAACATTGCCACTAAATGTGGATTATAGTTTAGATTGTAGTTTACACTCTCATCCACATATTTTTGTAAGTTATTACACGATATATAATGGCCTGTATCTGTTATTGCAATGTCATTCAGGATAATTCCCAAGTCCTAAAAATGTCCCCAAATTACACATATTTTTCCCTCTCCCTTCTGTTAGAACTTCCAGTGTCCATTGCATCCTCATCAATGATAAAAGTTCTTCCATTACTAGAATCACAATAAGTTTATAGTAGAACAACAGTAAGTCTACTCTAGTCCATTGTTCATTCCCCAATCCTTAGGATTCTGGGATGGTGATGCCCAATCCATCTCCAATTTAGAGGGAGCTTAGATCCCATGGGGCAGATGGATGGGACAATCTTGCTTAGAGTTTCAGATGCTCTCTGTTCCTTGAGATGGGTGTTGTTAATCATTATTTCCTTGTTAGTTGTCCTGGGGGAGTCCAATGAATGGACTAGGAGGGTAGGAGTTGCAAATCTGTTGAGATTCAGTGTCCAACTGGTACATAGACAGCCCAAAGATTTAAGTCTCTTGGACATACACCTTCAACTCTAGTATTAACTATAGACTTAAATAGAAAGGGCAGAAGAGCAATGTGGAAGGAAACCACAACTGAGTCCAACTCTGTCACACTGGGAAGCATAAATTCCAAAGTAGGGCCCTTTGGCAGGGAACCAAACTCCTAAGCTGTCTACACTGCCTATAGTGTCTGGATGTCTCCAGGACCCTCAGGAGGCCCACTATTTGAGGCAATATTTACAGTGACAATCAATGAGTTCCTGCTGAAGCATGCATAAGCCTAACCTCTGGAATGACCTCCTGACTCACTTTGATTTCTCTTAGCCATATAAACTCATTTGTCTTTACCTTTTATTCCTTTTAGTCAAGGTCTTTTTCCAGGTACATTGCTAGTTGGTGCTTGGTAGTAATCCCTCAGTGCCAGGGAGGCTCATCCCTGGAAGTCATGTTCCATGCTGGAGGGAAGGCAATGCATTTATATACTAACTTAAGCTTAGATAGAGGCCACATTTGAGCAACAAGGAGGCTCTCAAGAGGTAATTCAGGCACCCTATAATACTAGAACAAGTTTCAATTTCAAAAGTAAAGGTTGATAAGTAGTCATCACAATTAAGGGCCCATCAATGGTCCACATTCCTTCATTAGTCACTGCCCCTGTACTCAGTGGATTCTTGCTCTCTTATTAGAGAATGTGACAGAGCTCCCCAGGATGGGCATTTGATATTCTTTTAGTTATTGGGTGAATCTCCACCCACTGTGACAATGCCCCAAGAACACAAACACATGCATATACCTTATAGGTATGCCCTAGGTGAACCTCCTCCCATGCACGCCCCCATTTCTGATACTCCACACCAAAGATCTTCCCTTGCCACAGTCATAGCCATTCTGTGAACCAAAACTTATTAAAAAATGAATTAGCAAAATAACCAAACACAATTAATAGGAAAATGATATAATGATAGTTTTTTAAATAATGAATAAAATACAAAAACTTTAATGTTGGAAATAATAAAAGATATAAAATTAAAATATTTTGATGTTATGTCTTTCATCACTGTAATATCTGTTGTCTTGTATGTGCAGTGACATTTTCTTCCATTTATTCCCCCAATATGTTATTTTTTTATTTTGTTTTCAAAGAAGCTTTAGGTTACAGAAAAGTCACATACAGAATATAGGTGATTCCCATATGCCCAACACCCTCCCCCTTTCCCCCATCCACTATTAATAACATTTTCCATATGGATGGTACATTTGTTTCAATTCATGTACAAATATTGAAACATCGCTACTAACCATGGTCAATGATTTACATTATGGTTTACATTTTGGAGGGTACACTTTTATATATTTTGATGAAGTTTAACATGGTCTGTATCCATCATTGCAAGATCATGTAGAACAGTTCCATTGCACCAAAAATGTCCCATGTTCCATCTATTCTATTCCTCCCTCCCCCTCCACTTGGGACCCATGATAACCACCAAGATTAATTCATTGAAGGACAAGATTCGTAGTTATTGCGACAACATTGGGAGCTTGACATACTGGCCTACCCTCCTCTATTAGGCACCGCCTATGATCTGAATAGACTCCCATCCCTCTATTGAGATCATAGAGGGACTCCACAGGATGGGACTCCAACATATTCCTGCTCATTATATGAGTCAACATCCACTGACAAAACACACTATGACAATATGAACATTACACACTTCCTAGAATTCTGCTCCAGGTGCACCCTGTCCAGAATGCCCCGACTTCCAACACCATAAACCAGTAAGCTTCCCCTGCCATATTTACCAAAAGAATATCCCTAACGTTGTTGTTTCAACCATATACCTGCAAATCCCCAGAGTTCACCTCCCTCCCCCAACACTACCCCCAGTTCCATGGACAGTACAACACACACTACCCACTCTACCCACATCACAAACATGCACTGCCCAGCCCAGTAGTATCACTACACCACTTTTATGCCCATCCACTGCACAACTACACCCTTCCACCTTATCATAGATTTTGCCCATATGGGCATTGGCTCACAACATTTTTCTCCCTCTCTGTCTCCTGTAAACCTATCTTCCAGACTCTACCTCTGTGAGTCTGCTCAATTTGCTTAATTCACATCAGGAAGGTCATGTAAAATTTGTCTTTCCATGCCTGGCTTGCTTCACTCAACATAAGGTTCTTCAAGATTTATCCATATTATCCCATGTGTTAATACTGCATTTCTTCTTACAACTGAGTAATATTCTATCGTATATATATAACACAATTTGTCTACCCATTCATCTGTTGATGGACATTCTGGTTGTTTCCAACTTTTGGCAATAGTGAATAATTTTGCTATGAATATTGGTGTGCACATATCTGTTCATGCCCCTGCTTTCAATTCTTCTGGGTATATAGTCAGCAGTGGGATTGCTGGATCATATGGCAGTTCTATAGGTAGTTTCTTGAGGAACTGCCAAATTGTCATCCATAATGTCTGAACAATTCTACATTCCAACCAGTATTGGATAAGTGTTCCTACTTCTTCACATCCTGTCCAACACTTGTAGTCTTCTGTTTTTTTTATAGCCACCAGTCTATTGGGTATAAGATGATATCTCATTGTAGGTTTGATTTACATTTCCCTAATAGCTTGTGATGTTGAGCATGTTTTCATGTGCTTTTTAGCCATTTGTATTTCTTCTTTGGAGAAGTGTTTATTCAAATCATTTGCCTATTTTTAAATGGGTTCTTTGTTTTTTTTATTTTTGAGGTGTATGATTTTTTTTTTATATATGCTGGATAATAGGCCCCTATCAGATATATGGTTACCAAAAATTTTCTCCCATTGAGTAGGCTGCCTTTTCACTTTCTTGACAAACTCCTTGGAGGTGCAAGGGTTTTTAATTTTGAGGAGGTCTCATTTATCTATTTTTTTCTTTCACTGATTTTGCATTGGTTGTAAAGTTCATGAAACCATTTCCTAATACAGGGCCCTGTAGATCCTTCCCTACATTTTCTTCCAAGATCTTAAAGGCCTTGTCTCTCATATTTATATCTTTGATCCATCTTGAGTTGATTTTTGTATGAGATGTGGGATGGCGTTCCTTGCTTATTCTTTTGGATATGGATATCCAGTTCTCCAAGCAACATTTGTTGAAGAGGCCATTCTCTCCCAGTTGAGTAGACTTGATGGCTTTCTTGAATTAGTTAACTGCATAGGTGGGGATCTATATCAGAAGTCTCAAATCAGTTCCATTTGTCAGTATATCTATCCTTGTTCTAATATTATGCAGTTTTGACCACTGTAACATTTTAGAATGTTTTAAAGTCAGGCAGTTTGATTCCTCAAATTTCATTTTTCTTTTTCAAGTTGTCTTTGGCTATTCATCGACCTTTGCCTTTCTAAATAAAATTCATAGTTAGCTTTTCCAATTCAGTAAAAAATACTGTGATTTTTTTATTGGGATTGTGTTAAATCTGTAAATCAGTTCAGGTAGGATAAATGTATTAATGATGTTTAATCTTCCTATCCATGCACAGGAAATATTCTTCCACTTATTTAGGTCTTCTTGGATTTCCTTTAACAATGTTGTGGAGTTTCTGCATACAATTCATTTACATCTTTAGTTAAATTTATTCCTAGGTATTTGATTCTTTTAGTTGCTAATGCAAATGAGATTTTTTCCTGATTTCCTCCATAGTTTGCTCATTATTGATGTACAGAAATGCTAGTGATTTTTGCACATAGATCTTACAATGTGTGACTTTACTGAACTCATTTATAAGCTCTAGAAAATTTGTTGCAGATTTTTCAGGGCTTCCTATGTAAAGGATCATGTCATCTGCAAATAGTGATATTTACTTCTTCCTTTCCAATTTGGATGCTTTTTTTGTGTTTTTCTTGGCTAAGTACTCAAGCAAGTACTTCTAACACAATGTTATATAAAAGCAGTGAAAGTGGACATCCTTGTCTTGTTTCAGATCTTAGAGGGAAAGATTTTAGAATTTCACCATTGACTATGATGTTAGCTGTGGGTTTTTCATATATAACCTTTATCACCTTGATGAGGTTTCCTTCTATTCTTATCTTTGGAAATGCTTTTATCAGGAAAGGGTGCTATAATTTGTTGAATGATTTTTCTGCATATTTGTAGATGATCATGTGATTTTCTTCTTTGTGTTTATGTGGTATATTACATTGATTGATGTTCTTATATTGAACCACCCTTGTATACCAGGGATGAAGCCCACTTGGTCATGGTGTATAATTCATTTTATGTGTTGTTGAATATAATTAGCAAATATTTTCTTGAGGATTTTAGCATCTAGATTGATTAGAGAGATTGGTCTATAGTTGTCCTTTCTTGTGGCATCTTTGTTTGGCTTTGGTATTAGGGTAATGTTTGCATTATAGAATGAGGTAGACAATGTTTGCTCCACTTTTTTTTTTTTTTTGGAGGAATTCAGCAGGCTTGGTATTAGTTTTTTCTGGAATGTTTGGTAGACTACACCTGTGAAGCCATCTGGTCCTGGGCTCTTTTTAGTTGGGAGGTTTTTTGAGTAAATCTATCTTGTTAATTGTGATTGGTCTGTTGAATTCATCAGTTTTTTCTTGGGTCAATGTTAGTTATTTGTGTGTTTCTAGAAATTTGTCCATTTACTCTAAATTATCCATCTTGTTGGCATACAATTTTATCAAAGTATCTTCTTATGATATTCTTTATTTCTTTGACGTCAGTGGTGATATTTACTTCCTCATTTCTTATTTTATGCATTTGCATCTTCTCTCATTTTTCCTTTGTTTGTCTACCTAAGGGTTTGCCAATTTTATTAATCTTCTCAAAGAACCAGGTTTTGGATTTGTTAACTTTTTCTAGTGCTAAATTTTTTTCAATTTCATTTAGCTCTGCTCTAATCTTTGTTATTTCCTTCTACTTGCTTTGGAGTTAGTTTGCTGTTCTTTTTCTAATTCCTTTGGGTGTGCAGTAAGGTCTTTGATTTTAGCTCTTTCTTCTTTTTTATATAAGAATTTATGGCAACAAATTTCCCTCTCAGCAGTGCTTTTGCTACATCCAATAGGTTTTGATACTTTGTGTTGTGATTTTCATTCATTTCAAGGTAGTTACTCTTTTTTTTTTAGATTTCCTCCTTGACCCACTGATTATCTAAGAGTGTGTTGTTTAACTTTTTTATCGTTGTGCCTAATCTGGTTCTTTGCCCCTTACTGATTTCCAGCTTCATTCCTTTGTGGTCAGAAAAATTTCTTTGTATAATTTCAATCTTTATGAACTCAATCAGAGTCTTTCTATGACGTAGCATGTGGTCTATCCTGGAGAATGTTCCATGTGCACTCGAGAAGAATGTATAACTAGCTGTATTTGGCTTTATTGTTCTGTATATGTCTATTAGGTCCAGATCCTTTACTGTATTATTCAAGGTCTCTGTCTCTTTATTGATCCTCTGTTGATATGTTCTGTCTAATGGTAATAATGGTCTATTAAAATCTCCCACTATACATGTAGAGGCATCTATTTCTCCACTTCGTTTTTTAAATGTGATTTTTTCATGTATTTTGAAGCACCTTGTTTAAGTGCATGAATGCTTATCATTGTTCTTTCTTCTTGAAAGATTACCCCTGTTATTAATATATACTGGCCTTCTTTATTTCTTGCAATAATTTTGCATTTAAAGTCTATTTTGTCTGATATTAATGTAGCTATTGCTGCCCTTTTTGGGTTATTGTTTGCATGTAAAATTGTTTTTAAAACATTCACATTCAACCTCTGTGTGTCCTTGGTTCTAAGGTGAGTTTCTTGTAGACAGCATATAGATTGATAATATTTCCTTATCCATTCTACCAATCTATGTCTCTTGATTGGAGAGTTTAATCCATTACCATTCAATGTTATTATCATCAAGGAATTACTTACTTTGGCCATATTTTCTTTAGGTTTATGTATGTTATATATGTTGTTTTATTTTTCTTTTTATCTTTTTGGTTATTCTTACCAATAATCTTCTTTCCTACACTCTCCTCCAATCCTCTCTCTCCTGTTTTTCCCTTTCTACCTGCAGAACTCCCTTTAATATTTCTTGAAGAGCAAGTTTCTTGTTGATTAAATCTCTTAATTTCTATTTATCTGTGAATATTTTGAACTCTCCCTCATTTCTGAATGCCAGCTTTGCTGGAGAGAGAATTCTTGGCTAAATTGTTTTTTAGCATCTTAACTATGTTATACCATTGCCCTCTTGCTCCATGGTTTCAGATGAGATATCAGCACTTAATCTTTTTGAGCTTCCCTTGTATATGATGGATCTCTTTTCTCTTGCTGCTTTCAGTACTCTTTGTTTTGTGCATTGGAAAATTTGACAAGTGTGTGTCTTGGGATAGTGCTGTTAGGATTTATACTCTTTGCACTTCCTGGACATGTACATTCCTGTCCGTCAAAAGTCTTGGGAAATTTTCAGCCATTATTTTCTCTAACACTCCTTCTGCTCCCTTCTCTTTCTTTTCTTCTGGAATGCATATAATGCACATATTTGTACATTTTGTTTTGTCATTTAAATCCTTAAGTCCCTGCAGGATTTTTTGTATCTTTTTATCTATCTGTTCTACTTTCTGTTTGATTTCAGATGTACTGTCTTTGACATCACTAATTCTTTCTTCGGCCTTTTCAAATCTGCTGTTATGTGCTTTGTGGATATTTTTTACTTCTTACATTGTGCCATTCATCACCATCATATTCATTATCTTTTTATTTACATTCACAATTTCTTCAGTATGTTCTCCCAGTGTCTTCTTAATATTCTTTATCACTTCCTTCACTTCATTAAGTTGACTCATGATATTTGTTTGGACTTTCTGATTAGTTGCTTCATGTTCTGCATCTCCTCCTGTTTTTTAATTTGTTTGTTAGACTGGGCCATGTAATCCTGTTTCTTAGTATGGCTCGTAATTTTTTTTTGGTGTCTAAGCATCTCTTTATTTTCATGTGCTTACTTGGTTAGTTAACTTCTTTTTCTACTTTAGGGTTTAATTTTGTTGTGTGTGTGTCTGTGTGCATTGTAAGGTTCCTTTTTTACACTTGGTTCCTCCTATTCTTTATTCTTGCATTTGTCTGTTTTCTCTTGAAAAAAAATATTAGCACCAGAAAAAAGGAAAAGGACAAGAAGACAAAGAAAATAATTATAACATTAATAACAATTTTTTTAAAAAGGAAGAAGAGGAACAGTACAAGGAAAATTAAGTAATATGAGTAAAAGATCAAAAATGTATAAGAAAAAAGATTAAAAAGGTGAAATAGAAAAAATATAACAAGGTAGAAAGTAGAGAAAAAATTGAATGAATTAAAGCCAGAATGATTGATGAAAAGAGAGGAGTAGAAAAAGGAAAAGAAAACAACAGAGGGTCAAACAAAAAGAGGTGGAATGAAAGAAAAACAACATAAAACAGAAGATTGAAAAATGAAGGAAAGAAATAAAGTAGGTAGAAAACAATAAGTAAAAGTAAAAGAAAGGAAAGAAAGAAAGGGGAAAGACAACAAATAAGAAAGAAAACAACCACAACACACACACACACACAACAGGAAAAAACAACTTCCCTCTTAAGCCCCTAAGGAGCTTCTCAAGCTACCAGTCCTCATCAATCAATTAAACTTCAGCATGCGCTCTGCAGGTGATGTACCAGGTTTTAGTGACTAAAATAAAGAAAATGGAACTGATAACAAATAAAAGAATGAAAAATAACAGGTCCAAGAAACTTAAAACAAGAAAAATCTGTCTATACATTCCCTATCATAAGGAACCAGCTGGGTGTCTGACAACCCCATGAATTACTCTGTGGATCACTTTTCAAAGGAGACCCAGGAATTGAACCAGGGACCTTGTACACCCAAGGCAGTAATTTCCCCACTGAGCTAACCAGCTCCATGTCTTAAGCAGGCTTCAGAAATTTTATCTGGCTTTCTCTGCCTCCTTTCCCTCAGGTGGGTTAAGATTCTGTTTGCCAAACCAGGTTGTTTAGGTACCTGGTTCTGCCTGCTCTCTACCTTAGTTCCTCTCTCTTCCAGATCAGATGGGTGTGATCATATCTTCCCTCCCCACTTCCTGTGGCCACCTCTTGTTGGCCAAACTCACTGTAAATAAACCATTTCTATGCTCCACCAGACCCCTCTTCTTTCTGGGGAATGCTCTGTCCCACTCCATTGGTTGCAGAGGCTTTACCAAGTCTATTTGCCCTAATGAGGGGTATATGTGCCATTTCAAGCCACAGGGGCAAGTAACTCATGGTTTTCTTTGTTTTTATCTATTTCCTTCCTGGATGATGTGTCACACCTTTCCACTCTATGTATTTCCAAAGTTGCTATATCAGATAGGTTTTTGTCCTTTCTTCATTCTTTTTTGTGAGGGAGTTGGACTCTGCCTAGTTACTTCAATGCCACTTGCCTAGAAATCAAACAGTACCCTTTTAAGGAACCAATGGGTCAAAGAAGAAATCACCAGGAAATTTGGAAATATCTTGACATAAGTGGACACAGGCTGAATAATCCCAGAGACATGGTGTCTCTTCTGTGGGAAGAGCAGGAAAGAAGATATTGTCTGCCCTTGCAGAAGTGGCACCCAGTCTGGGGACCTGCTTGTTTTATAATGAGAAGATTTTGACATATTTTCAGAAGATGGTTTCCAAGATAAATTCCTATCTATAAGAATTTATATATCTATATTATGATCACATGTCCAAATACTGGGCACATTATAATGAGATCACGGGCAGATATCTAGCTGATAAATTATGAACATTTTGGTCACACAGGGGAAGCAGGAGGCCGTGATAAGCTCACTGCACCATCACTCCAGCCCGGCAGCAATAAGTGTGGTTCCACATCTTTCTTCTCTGAATTTCTTGAGAAACTGAGGGCTCCCTGGCCCAGAAACCAACTCTATTGAGGTCCCTGGGGCTGGACTCACTTGTGTATGCTCCTCTTTGGATTTCTGATACTGCATTAGAATCAACCCTTAAGGTCAGTGTGTTGCTCAGGGTTTATACATCAGAATATTGCTGACCCTTAAAACCTGAGTGATTAAAAAACTCCATCTTTTCAAGTTCATCATCTTCAGTGGTAAGTCATTTGTTAGCAAGCACCCTTCATAGGATGTGATGGAAAGGCACATTACCTTTGGGGTCTTCATCCCAAACACAAACCCAATTCTAATCACAAGGAGAGCATCAGATATATTCCCATAGATGGGCCTCCTACAAATCTCTGACCCCTCCTCCTCAAATGTTCAAGGTATTAAGCAAGTACGATCTGAGAGACCATCAGTGTCAAGCAGAGCCCAAGGAGCCATGATGCCTTAATGTTATGTGGTGCCCTAGATGGATGCTAAGAGAGAGAAATGGGACATTTGGGGAAACTGAAGAAATCTGAATAAACTGAGAACTTTATTTAACAATAATGCATGATTATTGGTCCTTTAAAAAGTTTTCCATACTAAAGCAACATGCAAACTACAGGAGACTGGATGTGGGGTGCAAGGGAGCACTCTGAAGTACCATTCCATATTTCTGTAAATCTATAACTGTTATAAGGACTGGCGGATTCCTGCAGTGTTGGCTGTGTACAAGACCTTGTCAAGTCAGCCGAGCAAGACCTGACCTAATCAGGTCAATGTGGCAAGGGGTGTGACTCTAGTTACAGGCCTGGGAGCCCCCCCAAGACCTTAGGACACTGGCCTTCCCCTGTCCCCCTCTAAGGTACTAAAGCTGCCCACACCTGGGGACTGCACTTGCAGGGTGTCTGTTTACCTCTGGTTGAGGGTAATTACTCTCTGAGGACCACTTTTGTTCCTTGGCCCCTCATTGCTCCCCAGTGACTTGGCATCATCCTTGAGCAGACTCCATTTAAAGGACAGCAGCAAACAAAGGAGGAACTAAATGGGTGGAATCAGGGCTTTTATCCTCAAGGTTCTATCTTCCCTTTAATCAGGGTAAGAATATTTTTTTACCTTTCATGAAAATGTGATTGTCTTTATTTTTGATAAGAAGAAATTTGAGCCCTACCTTTTATAACCCAAGACTTTTGTATGACCTTTCCTCATTTTACTTGCAATATATTTTTTAAAGATACTTTTGGCTTAGCCCTGACCAGATATACTGTGGAAAACATGGCCCTACAATTGCTTAGCTTCTCTCTGAATATTTTAGTTTGAAATGCTGAAGTGTCCTGAGACTCTCCAAGGTCCTCTCAAAAACAGCATCTGTGGTTTTGACTCTAGAATAAGTCAAGGTCTTTAAAATAAGCCACTCTGCCTGCATGAGTCATAGGTGTCTAACTCAGTTTCCTGATAATCTCAGGTAAAAGGCACTGCAATGAATGTGAAGATGCATAGGCAGTGTGTGCCCTGGTCATTAGAGGTGTGTGCAGGGTTGCAGGGGCCAGAGGAGAGTTTTGATCCTTGATGCCAACATGGGGACAGTTCAGTGTTTTGCAGCAAAAGGTTTGTGGAGGGTAGTCTCTGCATGGGCCCCCTGCTGACCCTCAGATTTGAGTACTCCAGGAGTGAGGAACTCCCACTCCATCCTGTTTTATTGTTAATACCCTGGTACTGCAAGGACACATCTTGGACTCTGCTCAGCAGTCTGTGCAATCCTTGTCCCTTGTTGGGGTTGGGGACAAAGAGGGTGAGGGGATTGAACAGTCCACCATCAACAGTGCCAGAGAACACTGAACATGCCTATTCCAGTGCTCCACCCACTGGGTGTTCACAGGCAGGCAAATAATCTTGCATATTTGCAGCATCTCTGTTTAGTGGGTACTGGAGAGAGACTAGCATCCTGGCTAGGATGTCCACATGTTCAAAAGTTCCTTGTACTCATGAAATCCTTACCCATCCAGAAGCTCCACAGCAGGTTCTTGGATGCTCCTTATTCTTTGGGCTGCCTGGGCACAGGGGAAGAGAAGGAAACATTAACCTTGAGGTTGCTGAATCAATGGTTTCTTGGAACCAGAGTGGGGAGTTCAAGGATAATGATCTCATCTGAGTTGTGCCCCATCCTAACTACATGTCCTGGATCAGGGATGAAATGCTGTATAGATGTGTGATGTCAGGGATCTCTGAGTCCTGGGAGCTGGGTGGGTGCATTGTCAGGAAGTCTGGGGTAAAACTGAGGTTTGGTTTTGCTGCATCTCCAACCTCTGGCACCTGCTGACACCCAGTGAAGAAAGAAGCTTCTCACTTAGCCCAAGAGACCCAGGATGAGTTTACAGCTAGGAGATGGCTCCTGCAGGGGAAAAGATTCATCTACTCAGACAGCAGCCCAGACTGCCCACAATCCAGCCTCCCAATCTAGGAAGCAGCCTGGAGTGGACAAGACAAAGTTGGGCAGTTGAGGTTTTGACTGAAGGGGCTGTTGGAAAATTAATGTACAGCTGTGCTCTGACAGTGTCCCCACATGTTCTGAGGCTGGTGGCTGTTCCAAGAAACCTTCTGGTGCCTCAGATCACTTCTCAGATCATGTCCCCATCTGTAGTTAATCTCAAGGCACCTTAACTCCTGAACTTAGCCCATCCCTCTGTCCAACTAGGCCCACTGATGGTGAGCATTCCATCCAAATTTGAGTCAATCTTCTCCATGAAGCATTGTCCAATACCCAGCTGAACTGGGCTTTCCTGTTTGGGTGTACCAAATCATGGAGCATGCTGATGGATGATGCTGTTCTACATGGCTGGGTGTGTTTGTCTTCTATGTCACCCTCCCAGATGAGCGCAACACCCTTTGCTGCATGATCCACCTCCCAAAACTTTTATGTATCATGATAATATAGGAAATATTCACAATTAAAGTGAAACTAAGCTTCATTTCTATGTAAATTACTGAGCAATGCCATTCCTGCCACACAATGGAAGGAGAAGTTTTCATGGGGAGGTGAATATGTAGGGCTGGGAGTGTTACAGGGGAAATCCAGAGCGGAGATTTAATATTTGATTGCCTCCCTTAGGGCAGGGTCTTAAATTAACATCATAGTCCTGTGTTTCCTAGGGCAAAGGCACCATCACAAACATATATGTAGAGTCTTAGGAGGACTGGCTCACAGAGAAAACACATCACCAACTTGTTTCTTGGGTTCCCTCTGCACAAGTAGTCTTTGCATCCAAGAATGCCTCAGAGAGGCTCACACAACAAATGACAGCAAACAACCACACAGCCTGCAGGGCTTTTCAGAAATCCCCTGATTCCAAGGTGCCTTGGCTGCTCTTTATCTCCTTGTTTACCTGATGGCTTTCACAGCAAACTGCCTCATCCTCATGGTCATCTTTCTGAATCCAGCCCTCCACACACCAATGTACTTCTTTCTCAGCAAACTGCCCATCTTAGACATCATCTGCACATCCACTGTTATCCCCAAGTTGCTGGAGAATCTGGTGGGCACGGGCTACACCATTTCCTTTGAGGGATGCTTGGCACAACTCTTCTTCTTGTCATGGATACATGTGTCATGGCCTATGACTGCTATGTGGCCATCTGCCAGCCCCTGCACTATCACACACTGATGAGCAGGCCTCTCTGTGCCCTGCTGGTAGGCAGTGTGTGGGCTGTGAGTGAGGTCAACTTCTCTGTGCATGCTGGCATGATGGCATGACTCACTTTATGCAACCCTTACCAGATCCATAATTTTGCATGTGAAATCCCCAAAATGTTGCTGCTTGCCTGTGACCCTATATATCTTAACAACATCACGGTTGTCATTGGGGACATTTTGTTTGGAGTTGTCAATTTCTTGCTTACAATGTTGTCCTATGCTTAAATCATCAGCAGGATCCTGCACATCTGCTTAGCAGAGGGAAAGTGCCAGGCTTTCTCCACTTGCTCTTCCTACCTCCTGGAGGTCAGCATGTACTACTACACCATCATCTATACCTACCTTCCCCCTGGTTTTGGGTCCTCTATGGAAAATGTCAAAATTGTCTCCATCCTATACACAGCCATCAGCCTCACCCTGAACTCACTCATCTGTACTCTAAGGAAAAAAGATGTAAAAGTGGCCCTCATGAGGGTGATTCCCAAAATTAGTAAATGAAAGGAAGTTATCAAGGTGAAATTATGTTGATGTTAATGAGTTGGCTTCAGAAAATGACTTTGAGAGTCTGATGCAAGTGGCAAGCTTCTATGGGGGTACTTTAACTAAGATCTCCATGGAATTAACTGTGGATTCTCTCAGAGTGGCATGGGAGCAGGAAGTGAGGGTGGAAAGCAGGGAAAGCAGGTTACCAAGAGCAACAGGAGGAAGCCAAGCGTGGTATACATTATGCACCCTCCCTTCAATGTCTGCTGATGTTTTCATTCATACTCATTACCAGGGAAGCAAGGCTGTAGCCTTCACATGTGCATGCCACTGTCCACTTCCTCTTTCAGAGTGGGGGTCTCAGGTTCTGAACTGGGGTCCCATATACACTCTGCATGGTGTGTTTTGATATGGAGTCTCTTGCTATCCTGCTTTGGACAATATCACCTGGATTCTGATTTACCCACCCATCTACTTGGCTTAGTTTGGTGATGAGGCAACAGGCTTAGTTCCTCCCAATCTCCATGCAGTGTTGCAAACTTGGAACCCTAAAGAGGATAAGAGGTGGCATAATCAAGCCTTCCATTTTAGCCATCTGCAGAAAAGAGGTGTATGCTAATTTATTTATTTTCCTTTCTCAAAGAGAAAGATCATTCTTTAACCAAGGATATTTAGAATCCCAGGAAATACTTGTTTTGTTTTTTAGTTTGCACAAAATTTCTTCAACGTTACATTTACGGGTTCAAATCCTTATTCATCTTTGCCTTTTCCTTCCCTTCTTCCTCCCCCTCTTCCATCTTCTTTTGATCATTATCATTATTCATTTCATCCTCTGATTCTAAGCCTCTACATGTTTGCATTCTTCAGTGCTTCAGCTTATACTCTCTTCTCATTGTAATTGCATTCATGCCCACATCTGCATTATCATTAATATTCACTACTGATACCCAAATTTATACCTAGCATCTTTTCTTCATCTCCAAACCCCAGACTCATTGATATAATTCCATAAATATCAGAGTGCTTGCAAGTTTTCCTGGAATCTCCTCAACAATCTAAAATACATGATCTGAACTTTCCTCAACCCCATCTAATAGTAACAGCCATGATTACGGAAAATTCTTGCTCCTCTTCCTAGCCTCTGTATCCAAAGCATCCTCAAATCCTATTGATTGAATCTGAGCACCTCTCATGCCTGATTCTCCTCTCATCTCTAACACTCACCTGAAGATGCCTCAGCACACTTTCCATATGACTCAACACCTTCCACCTGAGCTGCCCACATGTATTCTTTTTTTTTTATATAATTTTTTAATGTTTTTTATTTATTTATTTATTTATTTATTTATTTATTTATCCCCCCCTTGCTGCTTGTGCTTGCTGTGTCCATCCGCTGTGTGTCTTCTCCGTGTCTGCTTACCTTCCCCTTGTTGTGAGGGCTTGCTGCATCAGCCCACTAGGCTGCGCGGGCCAGCCTGCCCTCACAAGGAGGCCCCAGGAAGTGAACCTGGGGCCTCCCATATGGTAAACGGGGGCTCTATCAACTGAGCCATTCCCGCTTCCCCCCACATGTATTCTTGACCTCCCAAGATTAAGTTTCTACCCTGTATCCAGGGTTATAGATATCACAAGATTGCATAATGAAAAGTTTAAAGCACATAGCAAAGTTGAGAGAATTTTACAGTGAACACTCATGTGCCCAATACCTAAATTCTATCAGCTTATTCCCACAGTTATTTTATTGCATATCCATCCATCAATTCACCTTGTTTTTTATGACTTTCAGAACAAGTTTCAAATATCAGTAAGTTTCTTCTTGAATATTTCATTGGCATATTCATTAATTAGTGTTAGTTTACAGTTTCTTTCACTTTGATGTAAAATTTTTCATTGCATAAATAAATATGCACATTTTCTGAGTTTTGAAAAGTACATGCAACTGCATAACCAAAGCCCCTATGAAGATATAGAATAATACCTATCATTTCAGAAGGTTCCCTGCTCCCCTTCTCAAGTAAATCCCAACCCCATTCTTTACTGAATTTAGCACTGTTCTGATTTTTTCACCATTAAATGTGCATGTTCTAGAACATTGTATACATGTAATTATTGAGTAGATGAGACTTATTTCACTTAGTATACTTTTTTGCAATTTATTCACGTTGTTGCAGGTATCATTAGTTGGTTCATAATTTTGTTAGTTTTCCATTGTGTGAAAATACCACATTTTATTTATTCATTCACTTGACGATGGACATTTGCATTTTTTGTAAATTTTGGCTATAATGAGTAAAGCTGTTATGAACATTTACATATATATCCCTCTACAGATGTGTTCTTGTTTCTCTTGGGTAAACGATTAGGAGTGTAATTTCTGCATCTTAGGGAAGGTATATGTTTGAGTTTACAAGAAACTGACAGTCATTTTCCAAAATGATTGTATCATTTCACAGTTTTACCAGCAATGAATGAGAGTTCTGGCCCTCCACATCCTCATGAACAATTGGTGTTATACAGAGCAATGTTTTAAAAGTTGAAATCTATTCAATAGCCCTTCCCTTGCTTGTCACATATGAGTAACATCCTATTGGTCATGGATGGATTTAAACATTGCACATGATTTGCCTGGTACTTTCCCTCTTTTCTAGTATAAGAGTACAATGCTATAAACTCCTTAAGTACAGCTCCAGTGGCTTCATATACAATTTGTTCTGTTGTGTTTTCAATTTCATTAAGTTTACAATCCTCTCTAATTTCCCTTTTGATTTTTGAATCATGTGCTAGTTAGAAGTGTGATATTGAGTTTCCAAAAATGTGTGCATTTTCCAGATATCTAAATGTTTTATTTCTAATTTAATTCCTTTAATTTCACAGAGTATACTTTTATGACACAAACATTTTAAATCTGTAGAATAGGTATGATGATCTTGTTTACAGTCTTTTCTGGTAAATGTTCTTGAATAAGGAAGAAGAATTCATGAACTTACAACTTAAGAAAGTTGGTGGAGATCTGCAAATTTCTGCACAGGGACTGCATCTTTTTCCAGAGATCTTTCTCCAAATTATAGACTGCAGTTGATTCTCTTAGTACTCCTTGTAAGTTCTCCAAGGTCTTGTGTGATCTGATTCTACCAACTCTAAACTTGCTTCCCCTCTCTTCCTTCACACCTCTTCCATTCCCACCACCTGACACTGCCTAAATGTCTGCTAAAGCACCTCCCTTGCCCTCTGTTACTTCACCTGTGTCAGGCCTTTATATCATGCAGGCCTCAGACAAAATTCCACCTCAGAAAATTCGTTTTGCCATTTTATCTAAAAAATTTCCTCAACATAGTCACACAATGTTATTCTGTTTGCTTACATTAAAGCATTAATAACTATGTGAAAATATCTTGTTTACTATTTACTCATATATTACTAGAATATAAGCTCCTTGAGGGTGTGGGGCTAGTGTGTTTGGATAACTGCTGCATTCCTAGTATATAGGATAGTAATTGGCACATAGTAAGCATCTAATAAGTGCAAGATGAATGAATGAATGTCTTCCCATGGTAAAATGTAATACTGTGATTGAGAGGACCTTGTCTACCTAATTCATTTTGAGCACAAAGCATAGTGCTTGGTACCAGTAGGTGCTTCAGAGACATCTGTGGAATGAATAGGATGCTCAGGAGAACTTTGATGCTGGACAACACACTGTAAATGTGATATTGGTAGAAGTCTTAGTATTGGGTCACTCATTTGCTTGTTGTTTTATGATCACAGAAGCCAGCTTCTGCTGTTGGTTAGAAAGTCAAAAAGTCAAATTGGCAGGTTAGACCAAAAGCTGAGCTGCATAAGCAAGCATTTTCACACCCAACTCTTCAGTAGGAGGCATGCCCCTAAATGGCTGCAGTGGACTGGATAGGTGACATGATATCATGGGGTGAATGGAGATAAGTAGGGGTCTGTCTCTGAAAATAGAACTGAAAAAGCACAAGCATCAATTTATAGGGAATTCTCAGGAGATGTGGAATTGTGAGGATAAAATAGGATGTGCGTGAAAGTGCCTTGGAAGGCTGAGCTTGTGCAGTGCTCCCTGCAGTGAGGAAAGGTGACCCATGAGAACCCTTCAAAAGCAACTTATTCTGGGAAACTTTGCTTTCCATTTGTGTCCCTGTTCATCTGAATCATAAGATGTTTCTCAACATGAGCACATATTCAACCATAGTTGGTGGAAGTTCACCCTACATGGGGAATCCTAGAAACGGCCACTGAGATGAGAGCTTTGTATTGGTAATTCATTAGGGAGATGGTCCAGGGAAGCCAGGGAGGGAAGGGAAGAATCCAAGCAAGTATATGATTACAGGTGCAATCCAAGCTTCAACATGACACTGCAGGGAGTTCTCGGGTGTAAAGTTCCCATAGCTTCAACACCTCACCTTCAGGTATCTGGGCTTTCACTCTCTCACACTGGCCAGACACTGCCTCACACAATGGTGGGAACATGAATGAGTGGCATGTTTGCATTCCTCACATCCACTGAATTGGTATCTGGTGCCAACCCTTGCCCTGGGTCACAGGAGAAGATATGAGCTGTCAGTAGGATGCAGGCATTTGCTGGGGGCATGGAAAGAAGGGCTAAGCCCCTGCTGCATTCAGAGCAGTGAACATTGATAATTTTGCTGGCTGTGCTGTGTGGCAGATTGGCAAGTTGGGAAGGCATACACTTCTTCACCCCATGTACAAGTGATACAGGGAAGTAAATATAATTCCCTAGACCTTTCTTGGGCAAGTAGATAGTGTTCAACATCTTTCTTAGGTTATTGAAAGGAGAATTGTCTATTGTGCATTTTCCATAAAGGGCCAGAGAGTGAATTTTTTTGCTTTGGGATATATGCAGTCTCTCACTGGACTGCTCAACCCTGATACTACAATAATGCTGCTGCTGAAGACAACATGAAAAAGGATCAACAAAGTTATGCTGCAATAACATTTTCTTTATGGGCATGGATAGATGAATTGCATATAATTATTACAATATATGAAATAACATTGTTTTGATTTTTTTCAACCATTTGAAAATGTAAAAGCCATTGTTAGCTTTTGGAGTCTTATTAAAAGAGGCATAGCCCAGATTTGAACAATGGTTGCAGTTTTCCTAAAATTGGCTAAGCAACCAGGGTTTTACTGTTGTCTTGATTAATGAAGAAAGCATTTATGAAAGTAAAATGCAGAGTCAGTGCCAGTAATAGGCCAGGATCACATGGCCCTTAATCCCTGCTATTGACTGAAAACTATGAAGGCTACCAGGAGCCCTGTGGTAGACCTGCTGATGAGGGCTAGGACCTCTGTGTTTCCATCTGAGCCTGAGGGCTGTGTCTGCTCTTGAGAGGGCTTGGGGTAATTTTACCAATTAGTTCATGGATTCAGTGCAGAGAGAACTTAACTGTCTGACCTGCCAGTTGGGTCACGAATTCTTCTGTCCTTGATGATGTTGTGGGACAACCACTGCTTGGACACTGATACCCTAGAGCACCAGCCTTGTTCCAGCCAAGCATCACCCACGGGTGCCAAGAATGTCATTAGATCTTAGTGATTAGATCCATCCCTGTGACCCAGTCCCCTCCTCTACTTCTGCTAAATTAGAGGGCACAGGTTCTGTGCTAAATATTGCCTGGGGCCCACACCTGACTAATTGTGAGTTCACATCACTGTGGTTATTTCAGCTGTTATCAAATCCCCTACATTGATTTTTGGGGTTGTAGAGAGGGAGTGAGGGTGTGACATACAAATCTAACTTGTTACAAACAAATCACATGTCTACTCAGAAAGAGATGGGAAGAAAGAAGCCAACACACTTGAACTTGGAAAACAGTGTAAGACTGAATTCTGTATGTCTAACAGAAAAATAACTGCAAACCAACACAGTATTTAAGCTGGTAAAGTTGCTTCTCAGTGTGGTACAGGGTAGCAATTTAGCAGCTCCTTTTTTTGTATATGAGTGTTGCACAAAATTTAAATATATTGTAGGCAATCAGACGGGCCTTTTACATGTTGGAGAAATAAATCATAAATTGGCCTGAGGGGGGCAGAATAAACCCCATGGTTTTGGATTGGCATTTGAGGTATCAATATGAACTCATTTTTAAAATGTATATTTACATTTTGATAGACACAGTAATAACAATAGATTTGTTTTATGGATTTGAAAATGTATGTATACTAGCACATTCTGCTGTGAGAGACATCCTAATATCAATGGACAGATCCAAACTCAGATATTGGTTTGTAAAGAAAATTCTCCAATAAAAAGAAGTGGGGGGGGGGTTACTTCCAGCACTGGGGCAGGAAAAATACAAGATGAGTTTGAAACATCCCTTGAAGGAAGAGTACACAAAGAAATGATGGTGTGCTCTATGATGGTGGGCCAAAACAAATTGCTGACACCATCTTAGTGCTGGGTCATGGAGCTGGAATTTGGGGTGCCCTTGTTTTCCTGGGGTTATGTCTCAAAGCCAAGGCTTCTATCTTTAAACTAAGTCTTTCTGAGTCATACCTAGACCCTGAGAAGCAAGACCACACCACACTGATGCTTGCCTGGTATAAGGGAGGACTAGCAGAAGACTTTGTCCTGCATAAATAACATTGATGCTGGTCCTGCCTGTGTTACTGGGTACATATGAATACTCACCAGGTAGCAGAATGGAATTGCTTTGGAGCTTACCTTAAATATTTTGTTTCTTTAAAATGGTCCTTCAATGTTCATTGTGCTGTTGCTGGTTTCAGTTTGGCATATAAGGAGCTTGGAAGCCATCACTCCCATCCTATCATCTAGGAAAACTGGGAACAAACTGAAAAACATCAATGCTTCTTAGAGCCAATAAAGAATTGAAGTCATAGTTCAAAATATTTCCCCCTAAATATGTGGGTTAATTGGGAGTTGTATTAAGGGCAGGAGGGAGGTAGATTAAGAAAAATTACTGTTTTCTTGGAGGAGAAAGCCTGGAACAAATCTCTTAGCTGCAGTCAGTACCAATAAGTATTATTGACTGTAATTGAATTGCAGGAGGTACTGTTTGGACTATCATGAAGGTGAAAGACCCCAGGGATTCATTTGAAGGGTATGTCACATGAATTCCTGGGTTATACCTCCAAGATCCCCACTAGGTTCTCACTGTGAAGAATAGAGGAAATTCTCATGATTCCAGGAATTTTAAAGTATATATAACTAATCTGAAATATGCCCAGGGTGGCCTGTTCTCCTTAACAAAGGACTGCTCTCAAAGCAATCCATTTTACCAGAATATAACTAATGGTGAAGAGAAATACTCACCTTCAGTCCCATCAAGCCTTTGCTGTGGGTTAAAGAATGTACCTAATTCCAGCCATCTCTAGACATTGTGTCTAAATTAATGGTCATACCTGAGAATCAATTTGTAAATATTATTACATAGTGGCAAAGGCCTACTAATCAATGGGATTATAGAACTCTTCCCCTCACTCTCTTCATTGTACCACCATGAGAATATGGTTAATAGCAGGGGACTACAACAGAAATAACTGAAAGGCTTGCCTCTTATTTATCAAGTTTCTAGAAAAACTGAAAGAATACAGAGGACTTGAACACAAAGACCACAGTAAATTTTAGTGACTGTTACAGCTACAGGAAACAGTAAGCACACTGTAGTGCCTAGCCTGGTAAACATAAAACCACATATTAAAGTTCAATTTATCTCAGTTTCTTTTACCTGGTGTATCATATCTAGCTTTCAAAAAATTACAAAACATACCAAATGAAAAATACAGTTGTGAGACAGAACAAGCATCAGAATCAGGCTCAGACATGAAAGCGATGTTTGAATTATCAGAGAGGGAATTTTAAATCACTATGATTAATATACTAAGAGCACTAATGGAAAAAGTAGACAATATGCAAGTATAGATTGGGAAGGTAAATACAGATGATTGTCCTAATAAAACATAAAAGAAAAATGTTACAAATAAAAATACTAACATAAATGAAGAATACTTTTAATGGGCAGATCAGTAGACTGTACAAAGCCAAGGGAAGAATCAGAGAGCTTGAAGATATGTTAATATCCAAAACTGAATTGGAAAGAGAAAAACAATGAAAACAATGGAACAGAATATCCAAGAACTGTGGGACAATTGTAAAAGGGAGAACATATAGTTCATGGGTATACAAGAAGGTGAAATAAATAAGAAAAGAAAAGAAGAAAGTATAAAGTAACAATAACTTAGAAGTTTTCAAAATTAATGAAAGACACAAAGCCACATATCCAGGAAATTCAGAGCACACCAAATGAGTCCCGTACCATAAAACTGTACTTAAGATCATAATACTCATAACACCAATAAGCAAGGACAAGAGAAAATCTTGAAACAAGCAAGGAGTAAAAACACCTTCCCTATTAAAATACAAGGATAAGAATTCCATCAGACTTCTCTTGAGAAATCAAGTAAAAAAAGAGTAGAGTGAAATATTAAAGTACTGAAATAAAAATCAACAACCTAGAATTTTGCATAGAGCAACATTAAACTTCAATAAAGATGGAGAAATAAAGACTTGCTCAGATAAAGAAAAATGTTCTTGTCACTAGTAGGCCTGTCTCACAAAAAAATGTTAAAACAATTTTAGCTCAGCAACCTGGATCTACATAAAAAAGGAAGTAAGTCTAAGAAAGATTAAATGAAAGTGAAATAAGATCCTTTCTTTATCTCATTCTCAATTGATCTAATAAATAATGTTCTGAATGAAATCAGAATTATAATAGCTATAATATATTGGATGATTATGATACATTGATTAGTGAAATGTATGACAGCAATGTTTCAGTTGATGGGAAGGAGTAAGTGGTATTACTCAGATTAAAGTACCTGCATTACCCGTGATGCAATATAGTGTTATTTCAAAATTGACTTAAAGTAGCTGTAAATGAATATTGCCAACTCTAAACCAACTAAAACAATTTTAAAGGGAAATTTAATTGAAATGATAAAGGACAGAAAATACAATCATATTAAATGCTCAATTGAAACCAGAGAATTCATAAAAGAGAAGTAGAAGACATGAAAGGAGGAAAGAAAGAAAGAAAAAAAGAAAGAAAGAAAGAAAGAAAGAAAGAAAAAAGAAAGAAAGAAAGCAAGAAACAAGAAAAAGAGAGAGTGAAAAAGGGGAAGGAATCAAAAACAGTTAAAAATAAGGAAGATATTAATTCAACTATGCTAATAATAACTTTAAGTATGAATGGTCTAAATACACCATTAATAAAAAAAATATCAGAGAGGATTTTAAAGAAACAAGTTCCAAGTCTGTGTTGTCTAAAGAATGTTAATATAAATATATAAGGAATCAGATAGATTAAAAGTAAGGAAATGGATGGAGGACATGATGGGCAGAAGTTGAGGAAACTATCTCCAGGAACCAATCCCTCCACCAAAACCACTATTGAACTGTCAGGATATGACTTAATGAAAAATTTTGGAATTCTTATGTCTACTGGAATATTTATAATATCCAAAGTAGAATTGAATGAATAGGCTGGTATATTTCAGTAAGCTGGGCGAAAGGCTGATAAATATTACTTTTTCCTTATAGTAGCTATCAACCCCATCACCTAACCATGTGGCAGAGAGCTGTGGGGACTACACCTACTTTCCTGGTGTAATTTGTTTCTAGTGCCAGGGCTAGCAATAAGGATAATGTCCTCCAAAATTCAGTGGTCTGACTTGTGATTGCAACTTTGAATCACTGCATTTGATCATTGCAGAACTGGCAAAAATGGACACCATTATTTCCACCCCAATGGTAGAGAAACAGAGGAATCTTAAGGGAATATAATTTTCTGCTCCCATTGTGGCAACAGAAATAGTTTTGAAAAATCACAAACTAATTGGTCCATCCCTTAACAAGAAGGAAATCAGCAATCCCTGAAGAGTGGAAGTTTTAGATTCTAAGATTTACAACAACTAATACAAAGAATGTCCAGTTCTCAACAAGAACAAAAACATTAAAAATCAAGAATCAGGAAAGAGAACAATAATGTGGAAGACAGCATTGGAGGAGCTCAGGCAGGGTACATCTCTCTTACAACATAGGGGAGCAGACACAAAACTAGTCTGAGGGAGCCATTTTGGGGGTCCCTGAAGGCCATGAAAGTACTGCCTGCCTTGTCCATGAGGGACTAGGGATGCAGAGATGCAGAGGCCATAAGAAAAACCATGAATTGATACCACTGTGGCTAGGAATGTTGCCCATCCCCCACTGCTGAGGTGAAAATCCTGGGTAAAGCCTGCAGCTGAACAGCCAATGGAGTGAGGAAAGTACAAATTCTTCCAAGGGAAGAGGGAGGGTGTGGCAGAGGGCTGACTGTGGTTTCTCTTCAGTGAATGTAACTTCTATAATTTGCTAGCTCAGAAGAGGTAATGGAAATTGAAGGACTGATCTGTGTGGAAGGGTTTGCCCAGATACACCATTTGCTGGCAAGCTGGGAAAGTGAAAGAAGACAGACTGGTCTCTCTGATTCTTTCCCTGGCAGAGTAGAACTGGTCAGGCCCCATTAGTGGTTCCCTGTCACAGTTTTGACTACTTAAACAGGCAAATATTAAATTTTTAAAAAAATTAAACTAAAATTCAAAGAAGAACTATGAAATAAAACCCCTAAGGCAGAGAGAAATTGATCAACCTAGGAGAATGGTCACATAAACAGATGACTAGGATCAACAAAAGATAACAGCACACATTAAGAAACAAGAATATATGGCCCACTCAAAGGAACAAGCCAAGGATCTATATAAGACTCAGGATTTAAGAAAACTAATAAATGATGTTTAAAAAAATCACCTTGATCAATTTAAGGAGATGAGGAAAAATATGACTAAAGAGATAAAGGATATTAAGGTGACATTGTGTGAGCATAAATAAAAATTTGAAAGTCTGCAAAAAAGCAGAATTAAAAAGATTAAAAATACATTTGAGTTGTCCTGAATGACATTATAATGATAGATACAGGACATTATATATCTTGTCATAACCTAAAAATTGTGAGGGATAGAGTGTAAGCTGCAATATAACCTATAATCCATGCTTAGGGGCAGTTCTCCAAAATATTTTCATCAATTGCAACAAATGTACCACACTAATGCAAGATGTTGTTAATGTGGGAAAATGTGGGAGGTGTAGGGAGTGAGGCATATGCGAATCCCCTCTATTTTTATGTAACATTTATGTAATCTAAGTATGTTTAAAAAATAAAAAATAAATTTAAAAATACATTAAAAGCATGTAAGAACAGATTTGAAATGTTAGAAGAATGAATAAGTGAATTCAAAGATAGGACATTTGAAATTGAAATTATAGGAGAAGAGACAGAGAAAAGAATGAAAAAAATTGAACAGAGTCTCAGGGAAATGAATAACAACATGAAATGCACAAAAATTCATGTCATAGGTGTCCCAGAAGGAAAAGAGAGTGAAAAAAAAGACAGAAAGAATATTTGAGGAAATACTGAAAATTTTCCAACCCTAATGAAAGACATGAATACCAATATCCATGAAAAACAACATACCCCAAACAGAATAAATACTAAAGAACTACTCTGAGATATCTACTATTCAAATTGTCAAAGGACAAATAAAGAGAGGATTTTGAGAGCAGCAAGAGAAAAGCAATGTATTATATACAAAGGAGCCTTAATAAGCTTAAGTTCTGATCTCTCTTCAGAAACAAAGGAGGAAAGGAGGTGGTGGTATGATATATTTAAATTACTGAAAGATTTAAACTGCTAGCCAAGAATTCTTTATTTGGCAAAACTATCCTTCAGAGAAGAAGGCAAGTTTAAAGTCTTCACATAGAAACAACACCTGAGAGAGTATGCTACCAAGAGACTGAATCTACAAGAGATATTAACAGGTGCATTACAGTATGACAGGAAAGACAAAGGAATGAGCCCTGGAGAAGAGTGTAGAAATGAAGAACTTAAGTAAGAGAAATTGAAAGGGTAAAAAGACAGATGATAGTATGATATGACAACAGAAAGCCAAGGGATAAAATGAATAAAGTAATGCCTTTATAGGAGTAACACTGAATGATAATGGATTAAACTCCTCCAATTAAAATACACAAACTGATAGAATGTATAAAAAACATGAGCTATCTATTTGTTGTCTACAACAGACCTTAGATGCAAAGACACAATCTGACTGAACGTGAAAGGTTGGAAAAATATATCTCATGCTAATAGAAAAAAAAAAAAGAGAGCGGATGTAGTGATACCAATATTGGATAAAATAGATTTCAAATGAAAAATTGTTATGAGATAAAATAGGTTACTATATAGTAATAAAATGGACAGTTGAGCAAGAAGAATATAACAATAGTAAATATTCATGCACCTAACATAGGTGTTCAAATATACATGAGACATACACTAACAAAACTGAAGGGAGAAATAAATTTCTCTACGATAATAGTTGGGAACTTCAACCTCCCATTTTAAGCATTAGATGGAACATCTGGACAGAGGATAAATAAGGAAACTGAGATCTTGAATAACGTGATAATTGAACAAGATCTAATAGACATTTATAGCATATTACACTCCCAAACAGCAGGATATATATTCTTCTCAAGTGCTAAGGATCTCTCTCTAGGAAAGACCATATGTCAGACATGAGTCATATCTCAATAAATTTAAAAACATTGAATTTATATAAAACACTTTCTCTGATCTTAGAGCAATTAAGTTGGAAATTAATAGGTGGAATAAGGGATAATCCACAAATATATGGAGAATAAACAATGCACTCAAAACAATCAGTGGATTAAAAAAGAAATTAGAAGAGAAATCAGTAAATACCTCAAGAAAAATGAAAACAAAACAAAAACATACAAAAATTTATGGGATACCACAAAATCAGTGGTGAAAGGGAAAATTTATAGCCCTTATTGCTTATATTTCAAAAGAAGAAAGAGTTAAAATCTATGACTTAACTTCACATCAGGAGGAATTAGAAAAAGAACAGCAAAACTATCCCAAAGCAAGTAGAAATAAGTAAATAAAGATTAAAGCAGATATAAATGAAATGTACAAAAAAATGAGAGAAATCAATGTAACTAAAATTTGGTTCTTAGAGAAGATCAACAAGATGAATAAACCCTTAGAGTAACAAGGAAAAAAGAGAAGAAGAAAATAAATGACATCAGAAATGAGAAGAGTGACATTACCACTGACCCAGAAGAAATAAAAGATATCATAAGAGGATGCTAAGTGGATTAGTCAGCCAAAGGGGTCCTGATGCAAAGTACCAGAAATCTGTTGACTTTTATAAAGGGTATTTATTTGTGATAAAAGCTTACAGTTACAAGGCCCTAAAGAGTCCAACTCAAGGCTGCTTTGTCACCAAAACCAGTTGCCATGTGTTAAAGCAAGATGGCAGGCAATCTTTGCCTGGTCTCTCCTTTCTTCTTCCTCTTAAGGCTCAGTGGGTCCAGGTTTTTGTGATCTAAGCTATAGGCTGGCATAGGGCTTACATTCTCAGGTCTTCCTATACCAGTCTAACACAGGGCTCATTTCTTTCCAGGTCTTATTAGCTGCTCAGTTGCTCTGTTCTCTTCAGCTACAAACTATCAGGCAAATGATTCATATCTCTTCCCAAGGCTTTACCTGTTTGAATTTTATCCTTTCTGTCACATGACAGGACCAAAATGGCCAAAGTCTCTTCTCTTCTGTGTAATAGTAAGTGTCCATTTATATCAGCCCACCAAGGGGGCAGAGACTTCAACTGAGTTACACCCTACTGATGTGGTCAAATCAAAGCACTAATCTTAACATAATTTAATCAAAGACATCTCAGCTGAATCAAATACAATGAAAGGGTATCATATCCAGAGGAATATACTATTTTACAAACATCTCTCTTTTGGGGTTTGTAAATAATCTCAAACTGCCACACTATGTCAACTGTATGCCAACAAACAAGACAATGCTGATGAAATGGATACATTTCTGGAAACACATGAAAAAAAACCATACTGATAATAGAGGAAATAAAAGACCTCAACAAACCAATCACAATCAAAGAAATTGAAACAGTCATAAAAAACCTCCCCCAAAATCAAAAGTCCAAGACCAGATAGCTACACACATGAATTCTACCAATCATTTAAAGAAGATCTACAAAGCCCCCCTCAATTAAAGGTGGAATGGGCCCCACATTCTCAGAATCCTCAGGATTGGGGAATGAACTATGGACTAAAGTAGAATTACTAGTATTCTACTATAGACATTGTGATTCTAGCAATGGAAGAAATATCATTGATGTGGAGGCAGTGGCCACAGGACGTGCTGAGGGTAGAGAAAGGGAAAAACAGATGTAATAGGAGGCATTTCTAGGACCTGAGAATCATCCTGAATGACACTACAATGACAGATACAGGCCATTATATATGTTGCCATAACCTACTGAATTGAGTGGAAGAGAGTATGAACTACAATGTAAACTAATCCATGCTTAGTTGCAATACTCCAAAATGTATTTATCAATTGCAGTGAATGCACCACACTAATGAAAGATGTTGCTAATGTGGGAAAATGTGAGAGGTGTGGGGAGCATTCTCCATAACATTTATGTAAACATAAATTTACATAAATTATGTAAATCTTTTAAAGAATAAAAAAATGAAAATCTAAGACCAACTTTGCTCAAACTCATCAAATGATTGAACAGGAAGGAATGCTACCAAACTAATTCTATGAAACTAATATTATCCTAATACCAAAGCCAAATAAAGATATTATGAAAAGGTAATTACAAACCAATATCTTTAATGAATATGGATGCAAATTCCTCAACAAAATACTTGCTAACCAAATCTAAAAACACATAAAAATTATAAACACTGGTCACATGAGCTTTATACCAGGTATGAGGTGGATCCAAGTTAGTGAAG
>JAQZBX010009286.1:0-15510 GCA_029593785.1 Cabassous unicinctus
TTGTCTTTAATATTATAAAAGATTCTAAAAGATTTCCTTTTTCTTCCTTATTCAATATTGGAAATTTATTTTTTCTATATTTCTAATTTTATCTAAATTAAAAAAAAATTATTGCCATAAAGTTCTGGGTTTTTTCCACCATCTCTTGATCTATTGTTATTTATTCTTCTTCATTTCTTATAGTAGTTATTTATGAATTCTTCCTGGTTTGCCTTAATCGGTATTGTTTATTTTTAATTCATCTATGAAATTGTTTATGGTTTTATTGATTGCATAATACATATGTATATATATATTTTAATCTATTTTTTTGCTTTTATGTTTATTGTTTTTTCTTTCAGCTTTATTTTGTATTTACTTTTTAAAGTTTTTCTAATTTCTTTTTTCTTTGAATGCTTGGTTCATTAATTTCAAAAATTTTTCTTTTTGCAAGAAATCTATGAAGAATCTAAATTTCTCTTTAAATGCCACTTTAACTGTATGCCACAATTTTTTTATATATAATAGTTTCACTTTCATTCATTCCTATTCCTCTAATGATGGCATTTTCTTTTCTTTCCTTTTTCTCTGTGATGATTGCCCAGTCCTGCAAAGTTAATGATGTTTTAACCTTTCAATTCTTTCAAAGCTTCTCATCAATTGATTGATGTCTGTTCACTTAGCCTATGAGTTCCCCAATGGCAGAAATTCTCTTCTTTTAATCTCCTGCCTCAGGCCCTAGCCTAGTCCTGGGCATATCCCATAGGCACAGATAAATGCCTGTAGATTCATCAGGCCCATTCATTCGTTCATCCACGAATTCACGAATTCATTCATCTAATAGATATTTCTTTCAGTCCTGAGAAGGGAATGGGGAATGTTCTAGGCTCTTGTGTTAGTTATGCCCTGATGGCTGTTGGCATCTAATACCTGGGACATGATCTTACCTGGTTCATGAGGAAATCCAGACACAGGCCACTACACAGATGGCATTTGTCTGTAATTGTTTTTTGATAACTTTTCCTTTTGTTATTCTAGCTACCTGCTGCCTGAATCAGAGTTTATATTATAAGTTACTGATACATTACCATGTAAGAGAGATTAAAGGAGAGGGACTGTGGGTCCTTTTGGCTTTTCCTTCCATTTAGCTTTTTTATTTCAGTCGGAGTCTATTTTTTTTCCTCTCTCCTGCCACTAAAATTACCCAGAATGCTTTTCAGAACACTGTTATCTGGACCCCACCCCAGATTAAAGGAGACAAAATATCCAAGACATGTCAAGTCAGAGTCTGGGCATCAGAATTTTGTTAAGGATTCTCAAGTTATTCTAAAGTGGACTCAGGCTTATAAACATTGGATCATATCATCTATGGTTTAAGCTATATCTTAGTACCTCTTTATACTCTTATTGGTAAGTTTTATTTACTATTTTGCATTTGGTTTCTGGGGAATTCAAATGGGATGGAGGTTGGAAGTTGGGTACATAAAATACACAGGAATTGACAAAATAGTTTCCATTTGTTTTTTGTTTTGTTTTGTTTAAATATTTTTTTAAAAAAAGATACTTAGATTACATAAATGTTACACAAAAAATATAGGGATTCCCATATGCCCCACTCTCCACACCTCCCACACCCTCCCACATAAACATCCTTCAGTAGTGTGGCACATTCATTGCAATTGATAAATGCATCCTGGGGCTTTGCCACTTGAGCAAGGACTATAGTTCACCTTGTAGTCTACACTCTCTCCCACACAGTACTGCATGTTTGTGACGATATAAAATGGCCTATATCTGTCGTTGCAATGTCATTCAGGACGATTCCCAAGTCCCGAAAAAGCCCTCGTATTACAACTGTTTTTCCCTCTCCCTGCCCCCAGAGCCTCCAGTGGCCACTGCCTCCACATCAATGTTGTGATTTCTTCCAATGTTAGAATCGCAAAAACTAAATATGGCTACTCTAAAAACTGGCTGTCTGCGCCCACGCCTGAGGTAAAGCACTCACCAATCAAACGCTCTCCCCCATCTCTGATAACAAGGGGCATTGTATTGGAGCCTGAAAGTCTCCAAAGAAGGTCGGAAGGTGAAGACTTTATTGTGGATGTCTCATGAATGTCCTGGAGACACTCTCAGAGACTTAAACGAGCTCTCTGATGCCTCCCAAGAGCAACTGTGGCAACCCACCCAGATGTGATCAAGCAGTGAAGAGCACAAGAAAACTTTTTAATGTTTCTACTGTTCTCAGCACTGACTGAAACACCAGACTTTGGTGCCTTGGGTATTTAGGAGTGCCCTAAGTTGTGGTCAGATGGTGAGGCAAGGGTGGAGCTATACTGTCTTTGCTATTTGGCCATTAGACATTAATCAACTGAAAGTAACATTCATGGGCTAATAGCCCCTTGCCATAGTGGCTCAGGTATAACTCCTTCCATTAATTGAAATCTTGGTAGCAGTAAAGTCCTGATGTTCATATTAAAAAAAAAACAAAAAAAACTAACCAATGTGGAAGTAGTTCTACCCTCTGCACCCCAACACCCCCTCATATGTATGGATAGTTTTCCAGCAGTAATCATTAAATCTGTGAGATTAAGTGTCCTTTTCCATTAATGATGTCACTTTCTGCTACATATCTTTTCAAATAAATTGCTCTATTCTTAAGAAATTTTAGTTTCTTCTGACAATAGACAATGTAACAATCCTAACAGCTGTCACAGTGAGGTTGTATTTCATTGAGATATTAATAAATTTTTTAAGACTCAAATTGGTGTTTTAAAAAAGGGCAGAGCTACTCTGGTTTGGGGGAATCATCTGGAAGGTGCCTGATTTCTTCCAAATGGTAAATACTTTCTCCCTTCTGAATCACATATTGGAAAACTTATAATGGTATCTTTGGGGGATAAAATAAGGTCAATTAGAAACAGAATCATATTCAAATAATCTGTTCTGGTTGTGACTAAAACCCTCAGTTGAACTTTCTGTTCTTTTTCTAAAAGAAAAATAACATCTTCCTATACAAATGTGGTAATTTGAGGAAATTCTCTCATTGTAACTAACATAAACACATTTTGTATCATTGTTGAGTCTAGGAAACTGGATTCCCCAAATTATCCCTTTCATAGGAATTTATTTGTTAAATAAACTTTAGTCAACATCACTTCCTGAGCTTAGTCCAAGAGAATATATTGCCCAAAGAATCATAGAATTACAAATTTGAAACAGAGATTAAAGTTCATCTAACTTAATCAACTACCAACTGTGGCTCCCTTTCTTCTAAAATGCATGTGTATTTCCCAGGGTTGTTTTGCAAGAAGTTTAGAGACACTTGTGAATTTGGTCTCATTTTAGCTATATTTGTTGGTTGGTTTTATTTCTGCATTCAGAGTTTTTATTTTCTTCTTTTTTTTCCAAATTGAAAACTGGATTTAATCTTAGTTTTTTATTTCCAAGGCTGGTCAAAAATATATTAGAAAGCACAGAAAAATATTTCCAAAGATTTCTATCATTAATGTGCAAATGCATAGTTTCTACCTCTGAAGCTATTGGAATCTAGGATTCTCAGACTTCATAGACTTGGGAACTTTCATTCTCTCCATTATCAATCCATGACTGATTGGCTAGGGAGACTTAAGGTTGGATTTTAACCCTTTGGGATTGAGTGCTAGTGGTAGAAACAGAGGGTGGAGCTTGATGAACTTAGAAGCATTAGTTCAGAGAGCAGGAAGCTTGACTGAGCTCTAGCTGTGATTTCCCGCCCTCCTCCTAAACGTACCTCAATTCAAGCTTAGTTCACCCTCCACTGAAGACTGTCCCAGCCCTTCCTCCTGCGAGGAAGACTTTCGTAGACAATAGTTCAAAGGCTAAAATAAGCTCTCTCTGTGCCCATCAAAAGTTTAAAGACTCTTTGCCTAGATTATTTTGAGACCTTACATCTTAAGCTTTGAATTTTAATAATAGGAGATAAACACATAAACTCTGACAAAAATATTCATTCCCAGAATTGCAAAAGATTTACTATCCTTATCTTCACTAGTTAATGAAATTCATTTCTGTTTTGTCCTTTGGGTATAGAGTTATTTGAAATAAGAATAATTTATCAATTTACAGGTTGCCAATTACCAGTTTTGAGAACAAACCCACTCTATAACTCACTAATTTTGATGATTCATGTACACCCCCAAACCTTCCATAATAATTACTTTTTAAGCCAAAGGTCTGGCATTGTTTAATGAAGAGCTAAAACATTTTTCAATAATTATCATTTATGTAAAGAGACCATGCTTTTAAAAACAAATTATTTTTAATGTAATAGAAGATCAACTATACATAATATGTTTATCTCAATATTGTCAAAAGCTATGTGTATTCATGTATGTGCATATGTATGTGCTTATATTCTTAGTAACTATGGAAACAAATAAAATAGGTCTTAAAATTGGGGAAATCTTTATTTTCCCAGAGGGGAAGGGAAGCAGAACTCACCCTAAATAAGGAAGTCACAACTGAAACAGCAAAGATGTTTTGAAGGAAATAAAAAATTGAGCCACAGATCTTAAGTAACAGGAATGGTTATAAATAATCTCTAGTCATAAATATAGATCATATATTACAAATCATATGCAATCAACTCTTAATTTTCTAGGCTTTTAAGAAAGCCTGTTTCCCTCTTTGTTTTGTCTTCTAGGAAGCTTAGAACCAAATTTACAGCCCACCTATTGCAAATGCCGATGCATTATGATATACAGCTCAAAATGTGACTCATATTTCAATCTTCCAATTCCCAACCCATAGCTTCCATTGCCCCAGCTCACTGAGCTATGTACGGTATTTTACTGCATTCTTTGGAATAAACGGACAGAAATTCATTAACGAGAAATAGTGATTATAAATAAACACATCATATGTACCTTTATGTATATTTATCTAAATATAATGTGTAGGAATTTTAATTACCAATAAATAAGCATACTTGCCTTCTCTGTACACTTGACAAATATGCTGATATTACCATTTCCATGCTTCTTTCTAGTAAGAATAAGGGCAACCAGATCTAAATGCTAATTTGATCTCAGATAGGTATTTTACCCCCAAGTATATCACTACCTCTTATCTTAAAGGTTTAAAGATAAACCTTTAAAACCTACAGTAAGCTGAGATAGATAGCATCTCAAGTTGGGATCCCTGGAATAGACATTGAGTCAAGGATGTGAGTGCCAGGAGCTTATGTGGGAGGTGACACAGGAATCACAGTGGGAGAGCGAAGCAGGAAGGGAAGGGGTTCAATATGGGGTGCATAAGTGAGTTGGTTGCTTCTATGGACACCTGGGTTCAACCCCATTGGGGACCTCTGGGATATGGTAACAGTATACCTCAGAGAGGTCTTACCAGAAGGACAAGGACACTGGGTTCTTATCCCAGCAACTCCTATCTGTCGTTCATGGAGAGCCATTCCAAGGGGAGTTAACTCCCTAGCACTTCCAGCCTGCCCTATGTGGGAGTTGAGCCCACTCCCAAACTCTTGGCAGAGTCACCAGTGTTTAAAGGAGGAAGACTTTGGTAGCAATAGTGCATGCCCAGGGGACACGGGCGAGGCACCCATGGTAACAGCCACAGACAGCAAGACAAGACAAAGAATTGGAGCCAACGGAGTCTTCCAGGGAGTCTTTCTTATATTCATCCTTTGCATAATCTGATATCTGGTATTCTTCAGTTTGCTTTAGAGAACAGGTAGGAGGAGGTCAGTGGTTCAAAACTAGGATGTTATCATCTTTTAGCTCTTTTGGTTAGAAATTATATTCTTGGTTTATTTGATATATTCATACATAGGTGCAAAAAATATTTTAAAGTCAAATGTACACACATTTTAGACCTGCCATTGTCTTATATTCCTGCTGCCTCTTTACAACTGTGTGGCTTCTGGAAAGCCAGCTATTAACAACAAAAGTCTTGCCAACTATAGGGGCAAAGGAGAGCATCAAGAATGAGACTTTTACTTACCCTACCTGCAGTTACTTCTTCCAGTACCTTCTATAATACGCCATCAGCCAAATTCCATCCAGTTCCCATGCATTAAAATGCTTTCAATATTTGCCCCAAACTTCTCCCAAGATAAACTTCTGTCTAACTTTTCTTAAGGCCTTCTGTCCTGATCTTTTATATCTCCAACAGTGAGCTTCTGTCAAACTTGTGGGAAATAAAGAATTGTACAGATGCTGAGAAAAGATCAGAGGCACAAACCTAGCTAAACATTCCAAAATCGATATGAAAAAAAAAAGGAATGAAAACCCCCAGGAAACCCCCAGGTTGTCGAAGAAATCTTCAGTTCAAAGCTAGTAATTCAGAGATGAATCTGAGGATCTGAGTGTCAATAGGATCTAGGTTTGATAGGAAAAGAGCGATTTTTTTTCAGGCTGCCATTGGGACTATTTAACTTTATGACCATTTTACAAGGTGAAACTATAAGCTGGGAGCATTAAGGCCAAAGGAAGAGTGTACAGAGGAAAATCATTTGTCCTACTTTCTTCCAGTGCCCACTTCTATAATTTTTCTCTAAATTTTCTCTGCAGTTTTATCTAAAGAGTCCATTTTAATACATAGCCAAATTAATAGGGTCTACAAAGACCAATTGACTAAGGAGACGAGCGTTTATCTTGGGGGATATTTGCATGTGGACTTTAGGATTCTGTGGAAAGAGTAAGGGCTGGGCAGTTTTCATGAAGAAATCTTCTGGAACCTAGAAGGCCCACTCTTCTAAGCTTAAGTACTGATGTGCTCACCTGCAGAGTCTGCCCAGTTTTGTCTTGATCCAGATCAGGCAGTCTGTATGATACAGGCTACTCCTCAAATGTCTAACTCCCAGGACCTCTTTAATCCACCGTCCTATTCCAGCTTATAGAATGAGTCTCAGATTCTGTTCTGAAATTCTCCTCTTCCCTACAGGTCTAAAATCCTGCCCCAAACAGTAGCTCTTTTGCTTTTGTCCTTCCAGACACTTTCTCCAAGACCTGATTACCTACCAAACCATCAGCCGCTGCCTGAACACAGACTTTGCCCACATGCCAACATCAATATCTGGCTGACGTGGAGTTTTTCTGATACCGGGTTGTTCCTGGAATCTCTTCTCAGCACACCAGATTCCTTGTTCTCACAATCTTCCCCAGGTGTTGAAACCTGTACAGGTTAGGGCTTCACTCTCTAATTTGTTCATGTGGGATTGGCCAGCTTCCCATGTTGGAATAATCTCCTGAAATAAGTGTCCCAGAATTTTCACTTGCCCATGTTGATCAAGTCTCAGCATATCTGAAGCCTCAGCCCAACTTACTTGTGCCAGAGATCACTATGACTGGGAGACTGAGTAATCGGAGGGGTCCACGCTAAGGACGGCAAATCCCTGGCACTTGGAACAGTACTCCCTGTTTCTATGCAGGACCAAGAGCTGACTTTTCTGCTCATTCATTGTGTACATTCACATCTAGGCCAGACATAGCCACAGGGTTTTTTTTCACTCTTTTATTTTATAGAGCTAATGTCAATAGATCAAAGTTGGCACATAAGATGAAACCCACATCCTCTCCCTGGTAGAAGGCTCACTGCAAAGGCAAGCACAGATGAGAGAAGGCACCACGAGCTGACTTGATATGTAAACTTACGGAGAGCGACATTTATAGTCTCTTGGAGACACGAGAGAAATGCTGACCAGGGACAAATAAAACTGCTGCTGCACCACATTGAGGGCTTGCTAAGGAGGGAATCTCTATTGTGGGAACGGCCCAAGTGGTAGAGCTGCACCCAAATATTCAGCAATCTGGCTCAGCAGCCTGGGGTCAGAAAAAGCAAATAAAGCCCACCTATTTGACCCAAATCTGTGAAGTCCCAGGATAGCAGTATAAGGGGCCATAACTCAATACATGGGAAGGACTTTCATCCCTTCTTTGAGTAGGGGCTAACCAGATTGGTAGGGGTGCTTGTCTACATCATTCTTGGATATGACGGTGAGCACAGCTTATTGAGAGCCAGCATCCGATCTGGAGATGCACTTTTACCAAGTTTCAGAAGTGCTGCCCTGCATTGTGGAGAGGAGGAACATTCTAGAAAATAACCAAAATTCAAAGATCACTTCCATGCCACATTAGCAAAAACCATGTAGACTTTATTGCAACCTGCAAATTCACTAGACCTGCAACTTTTAAAAATAGGATCTCTATCTCCTTTCTCCAGGATCTTCTGTTCCTAACTCTTTAGAGCTGGGTTTTCCAATGCCCTAACCAGCAGATTCTGTCCTCTCCACGTTCTAAGACGATGTTGATCAGCCTTCGCATTCAGCAGTAACCACAGTTTCAACCATTGCCTGTGCTTAGAATTAAGTCTATGTCTTTCTTGGAGAAGAGGGAGATTTACACTTTTCTCCTCATGCTGTAATTCTATCCTTCGGTTTGAAGAACACCCACCTTAAATCTTTCTCTCTATCATATAAGCGCTCTCCTCCACCCCCATTGGAAACACACCCTTTAATCTGGATGCTCAGAAACCAGAATATTCTTTGGGCAATGTTTTCTGAATAATTATTGGGTATCTGGAGAGTTTTGTTACAAAGGATTGAGACCATATAAAAAATCAATGTGAAAGAATGATATGCTTGATGAAAGGTATGTGCTATGAGTACAGGAGAGGTAACTATTTTCACAAGTGCCAGATATTTGTCATTTCATATCTAATATACAAGCATCTATGGATGCAGCAAAGATATGACCAGCACCCAGATGTTTTCAGAAAGAATATTTTCTTTATTACTCAAAATATAAGGGGATCATATGCCACTTTTAGCTCCAGATAGATCTAGTTTACACTTGTAGTCCTCAGGAGATAGGACTTTCTTTCACTCTCCAAAGTGTCTAGTTTGGACAGCACAGGTTATGGCTAACCTATTGGATTAGTTCTACTGCGTCTTAAGGATAAATCCTAAAACCTTGGGTAGGAACATAAGACTCTTCCGAACCTAGACCCCTGCTTGTTCTCCTGTGCCTCAAATAAAGTAGCCTAGCCTTGTCAAGAGCTAACAAAAATGTTGATTTCCCTTATGTTAAACTTGGTATATATACACAGAATAATACTTCTAATTTTTTTCACAGCAAAGTTCAAAGTTTTATTACATTGCAAGGTCTAAAATTCAAGATATAATTTTGGCACATGATCTAGCATTAGAACACAAATAGCTGCTTCCACAGTCATGTGTCTCAGAACACAACAGTAAACCTCTAGTTTGTATATGGGAATGTCAAAATATCTATGAAATTTATCTGAACAACACCCAACTCAGAGTGTGCACGTGCACACACACACAAACACGCATTCTTTCAGATGAGTATACTCAAGGGATGCATGTGTGATCTATTTCTAAAACAAGTTCAGCAATGTCTCCTCCAAACTCCATTCTGAGGTCCCAGAATAAATGCCCTTTCGTGTCACAGCTGAAGTCCCAGCCAATTCTGCAAATGGTCTTGGAAAACTGCCTTCGGAATTGACTCTCAAGGGAAGGCTCACTGGTAGAGGAAGCAGAGATACAGGGGGAGTTTTCAAGACCCAGAAAGAGGCAGAAGAGTAGGTGAAAGGCTAACTTGGAACAGGTGGCATCAGTTTCTCTTTGCCCAGTACTTCTGTTCATTATTACCAAGCCCAGTTTCCACTTGTGTGCAGAAAAATTTTGCATTAACCCATTTTAACTTGCAAAATTCACCAAGTCCAGGCTCTAGATCTCAAATGAAATCCACTGTAGGGAAATTATTCCCATTTATGTATGAAGATTTTCTACTTTAGAATTTGAACTCAATAGACTCTGACTCAACAAATATCTGAGTGTCTATTATGTAACACCTCCCACTCTTTAAATTTCATTGTGCCCTTGGGACGATTAAAATTCACCAGGTGCAAAAATATAAAATAAGACAAGGAAGTGCCATGATTAGATAAAGTAACTAACAAATTACTCAGATGTGAGAAAAAAATTATGACCTAAATATTTAAATCAAGGAATTAGTATAAAATAATAAAGAAAGCTTAAAGATGAATATTAAATAATACTAAGGAAAAATATAAAACTAGAAACTAATGAAATAAAATGCACATAAGTCAAACAAAAACTTCATGGTAAGTTTTATCTCAGCAGTACAAAGTTAATATAAGAAAACTAATAGTTATAATATAGTATATTAGTAGACTAAAAGAGAAAATATATTTATTTTAGTAGGAGAAATGGCACTTTATGCAATTCAAATTAAAGATTAATATTACTAAATTATAAATAGGATAAATTTTAATATGATAAAAGATAATCTTTTTAAGTAGCAGCATGATAAATGATCAAGAATAAAAGTAGAATTATTCCCTTAAACCTAGGGACAAAGTATTTCTTTAAAATGTATGCTTCATTTATATTTGAAAGATTCATTTTTATAAAATCATGTAGATATTTAGTAAATGATTTGGAACTTTTGACTGCATTCTAACTTGTGTAAACTTTTAAATATTCCTTCCAAACAACACACAAATACATTTTTTTTTCCAAGCCAAAACAGAAAATAAAAGGTTATTTCTAATTTCTTCTTAAGGGCTAATTTGCAAAATGAAATTGGATGATTGGCTTGCAGTAAATATGGTTTCTAAATTTAGCAAAAGATTGCATCTCCTTTTATAATAATCAAGAAATAATAGAAGTATTAATGATAATGATACTTTCATAGTTAAAAAGTCAAATTCTGAAATAACAAGTGGAAATGAAGGGGAGCAGTTAGCAGCTACATAGTTTATAATTCTCACAGCTGGTTATTTTACAAAATAGTAAGTATTGAAATAATGCATACAATTCTAAGAGTCATAAAAGAAAAGTGTTAACAGATGCCATGATTTTTATGTGTGATATTTTTTTAAATTTTAGAAAATAGTAATTTTTGTTATCCTTATAAATGTATCTAAAGAAAAATCTTGTTTGCATGGGATATGATTTGAGGATGAGCTATAAATTTTGAATATAATTGACTCCTTGTTCTTTCCTGGAAGTTTTTAAGGATTGATTTTGGTAATTTCTCTTTGGTATAAATGTTTTATGAAGTCCAGCTTCTCTAAGTGTTAACTTAAAACTAAGTATAGGATTGGAAATTATCTGCTATTCATTGTGTGACTGAATGTGAAGAGTGGCTTTTGAAAAATAAATTCTTCTTCATTTCCAATACCCATTGTACTGAACATCATTCCAACAGGATCAAATTGAGCAACAGTAACAACTGTTCCTGACGGCTTCCAGCTGCCTCTCTCTCCTTCTTCATGTGCTTCTTGAATGACATATGCTTTTTGAAGTAGGTTGCTTTAATTACTATTATTTAAACTTGTTTGTAAAGTTCTAGCCACTGCAATAAGCCAAGAAAAAATAATTACGAAGACATATTTTTTTCATTATTTACTGAGGATCTTAAGTAGAAAATGAAAACTTTTAAAAAGATGTCCAAATTCAAAATGAATATATAAAAACAAATCTTTTCTTCATTTCTTTAATAGCCAGTTTGATAGTAGAGGGAGAAAAAAAATCAATTATAGGAGCAAATTCATATGATTAGGCAGTTAGACATTAACTTCAAAAAAAAAAGACCTATGAAATGAAAACTAAGAATAAGATAGAACTATTAATAAAATCCTGGATAACAAGGCTAATATACATGCTGGGGAATGTGGAGGGTAATATTTTAAAATAATCCAAGAAATTTGTACTATTCCAGAGGAAGATAAATATATTTATTTACTTCAGATTCTATACAGTTGAAATGAATGTTATAATATTTAGTTTAACCATTCAAATAATAGAACAGAACATGTAGCTTCTATGGAGAGTAGGTTTCATTTCTGGTAAAGGCCTGGTAACTCCTATCAGACAATTCCTCACACACATAACTATAAACTCTGGGAGAAAAAATTAAGTAAATAAATAAAGACATTAATAAAAATAAGTAAATACATAAGCAAACAATAAACTACCTGTTAGCATTGGTTAGGGCCAAAAGCAAATAGATACTGGACATCTGGAAGAAGAAAACAGCAGTAGGTGAGTTTTCCATTTTAACAGCTTTTCTCTGACAACAGAATACAATCTGCACTGTGCTGGAGGGCAAAAACACAGGTAAGAAACTGAAAGACTTAGTGGCTTGAGGAATCAGAAGACAAGGCATGGGTCTACCAAAACAGCTGGAAAATAAAGAAGAATATCCCAAAAATGAGTCAAAGAGGGGGTGCCACAGTTCTATGTATAAAGTATGGGCTTGAATCTCTGATCCCGAACTGAATGGTAGAAGCAGATTAAAACACACATTGGAAATTCCAGCTACTGCCCACCACAGGGGAGATAGAATCTGCAGTTTGAGTTAAACTAGGCTAAATATCTGCTAAAACTAAATTCAGTTTCTCTTTAGATAAACATAAAACAACACAGAGTTTCTACAACTTATTCACAATGTCAGGATAAAATTCAAAACTACTCAACATATGAAGAGAGTAAAACATAACCTATACTCAAGAAGATAAAAAAAAACAACAACACAATTAGTGAAGATTAACCCTGAGGCACTCCAGTTTTTTATAAGAAAAAAGATTTTAAAACAACTATTATAACTATGCTGAAGAACATAAAAGAAAATATGCTCATAAAGAATAAAGAGACAGGAAATCTCAGCTGATAAGTACAAATTACAAAACAATTGGGAATTCTAGAATAAAAAACTACAATATCTAAAATAAACTAACAGAGAGAGATGGGGAGGAGAGAGAAATGCAAACAACAACAACAACAACAAAAACCTTAAAGATTTAGAAAGAGAAGAAAATGAAAAGAGGAAGTAGAACAAATAACAGTCATAGCATCTGATGAGAAAATTAATTTAAAAAAATTTGTAGTCACAAATGTAAAAGGAATAAATTCTCTAGATGACATGTGACAATTATCAGATATTCAATAATAGTATTGAATAGGCATTAATTGATCTAAATGTAATAAGGTCTTCAGGGTTATGTAGGATAAATGGCTTTACTCTTAGGAGAAGATTGCTGAAGTGTTTAGGGAAGAAGTTAAATTATGTTTAAACTTATTTTCATATGGTTCAACAAAATAAATGTACAGAGAGAGAGAGGAAGCAAATGTGGCAAAAAGTTAATAGGGGGTGGGGAAGTGGGTGAGGCTCAAGCTATTGAGTTCCCGCCTACCACGTGGGAGGTCCATGGTTTGGTTCCTGGTGCCTGCTAAAGAAGACAGTGAGCTGGTGTGGCAGGCAGGCATAGCAAAATGACACAAGATGATGCAACAAGAGACACAAGAAGAAAAACAAGATGAGAGACACAACAAAGCAGGGAGCAGAGGTTCCTGGTTCCTCCTAAGACAGGCAAGACAGCCAACTGATGCGAGGGGCAGGCATGGCGAGCTGACGCAACAAGATGACGCAACAAGATGATGCAACAAGAGACACAGGAGGAATAACATAATGAGAGACACAACAAAGCAGGGAACGGAAGTGGCTTAAGTGATTAGGCACCTCCCTCCCACATCAGAGGTCCCGGGTTCAGTTCCTGATGCCTCCTAAAGAAACAAAGAAGATGAACAGACACAGCAAGTGCAAACAATGAGGGGGTGGGGAGAAATAAATAAAATAAAATAAAGCAAGTCTTTAAAAATAAAAAAAAAAGTTAATAGAGGGTGAAACTAGGTGAGAGAACTATCTAGGTTAGGGAGTTTATTGTACTATTGTCTCATCTTTTCTAAGTGGTTGTAAATACTTAATATAAAGTATTGAGGAAGATAAATAAGTACTAGTGAAAAGAGGCAAGATGTAAAAAAAGTAAAGATACAATATTGAAAATTATTTGAGTGTGTGCATGCATTTATGGGTCTATATTATTCTCAAGTGATATCTAAAAAATACCCTTATGGCCTCAAAACTTATAAAGCAAAAATTAACACCTAGAAATAGTGACTGATTCATCCACCATAGTAGTAGCAGATTTAACAATTCTCTCATTAATTTGAATTTGAATCACACAAATGTTAAAAAAAAGATATAGAAAACAAACAACATCATTAAAATTATACTTTAATATGCATATAGAGAATATTGCACACAATAAATCAGGAATATACTTTCTCTTCACACATACTTGAAGATTCAGCAAACATTAAAGGACAGGTACTATTGAAAGTATATTGGCTCTCTCTGTCTAGAAGAGCCCCGCATCAAATCTTGGTGTGTATTTCCATCTTTCTCTCCCATTTCTCAGCAAGCTCTGTTCTTTCCCCCATTTCCCAATAAATTCTTTTTACTGGTCTAACTGAAAAAAAAAAGTATATTATTTGATTACTTTGCAAGTGTGTTAGAAATCAATATAAATATTACAAAATTATAATTTGGTTGGAAATTAAAAACTATCTCTAAGTAACTCAGGGGCCAAAGAAGAAATCATAATGGATATCAGAAGATAGCATCAAAGAGTTAAAAAAAAAAAATACTACAGATCAAAATTAGTGAAATGCAGTTAAAGTGATATTTATAGGGAAATTTTAGCCTTGAATGGACACGTTAAACTTCAAATGATTCCATATAAAACTTAGGAGTGTGTGTGTTAGTGTGTGTGTATGTGTGTGTGTGAGAGAGAGAGAAAGAGAGAGAGAGAGAGAAAGAAAGAGAGAGACATGGTATTAGAGAAAATATGCTCTGAAAGGAAGCACTACATTGGGAAGAGGGCAACAAAATAAAACTAAAGAAAGGAGGAGGAAAGAAGTCATGATATAAGTTCAGAAAGCAATGAATTTTAAAGAAAAGATAAAGAGAATCAACAAAAGCAAAAATTGTTTTTTTTTGAAAAGACAAACATTAGCCCAGGTTCCAGCAAGGACTATTGAGGGACGGTTGAGAAAATAGAGATGGTTTATACTATACAATATACTAGAAAGGGGAACAAAACTGTAGATGCAGGGGAGAGTAAAAGATGAGAGAATAATAGGAAAAAATCAATAACTTTGAATATTTAAATGTGTTTCTTAAGGATCTTACAAATTTCAAATTATTTGAGCTAACTCAATAATATTTTTAAAAGCCCGAATAGCCCCATAACCATTGGAGACTAACTGAGTCAAATATTTAATGAATTAATCAATTTGTTAACTAATTAAAGTTAAAACAAGTACAAAGAATAAAAATCATTTTAAGATAATACTATTAACCATATAGATACTCCACATATCAGATCAGTAACAACTATATATTGCATTTGATTTGTATGTACCATCCAAGAAGAGGAAATATAACAAAAAAATAACAAAACCCTAAATGTGAGATGCACTGGGAAATAGCTAATGGAAGATGTATTAGAGCTTTATTGAAGATACTTATAAAACTTTTGGGGGGAGAAGACACTGGAGAAGACTGAGATAAATGAAGAAAAATGCTGATAATTTAAAAAGGCTCAATAGTAGAAAAGCATGACTTCTCCTATTTGATCTATAGATTC
>JAQZBX010009286.1:15610-46505 GCA_029593785.1 Cabassous unicinctus
ATATATATATATATATATATATATATATATATATGTATATGTATATATATACACTAATTTATTGAAATATATCACTCATACATGAACAAACATAAACAATAAGTGTATAGTAAGAGTTGTGAACTTACAAAACAAACATACATAACATCATACATGGCTGTCATACCTCACCCCACCACCAGTATCTTGCATTGTTGTGAAATATTTTTACCTAATAATTAAAGAGCATCCTTAAAATATTACTACTAACCAAAGTATTATTATTGTTATTTTATATCATTTATACATGAACATACATAAACAATAAGTGTATAGTAAAAGTTGTGAACTTACAAAGCAAACATTCATAACATCATACAGGGGTCCCATACATCAACCCTCCACCAACACCTTGCATTGTCGTGAGATATTTGTTACAAATTATGAAAGAATGTTGTCAAAATATTACTACTAATTATAGTCCTTATGTTACATTTGGTGTATTTTTCCTGCAACCCACCCTATTATTTTTTTTTAATATATTTTTATGACAGAAGCTGTAAACTTACAAAACAATCATGCCCATGTGCAGAATTCCCAAACAACACCCCTCTATCAACACACCACACCATGGTGGAACATTTGTTTCAAATTATGAGATAATATTATCTGATTATTACCAGTTCCACAGCATACATTTGGCACACATTTTCCATACTCCCCCATTATCAACACAGTACATTTTTGGCATAGATGCATGAATATTACATTATTACTGTTAATCACAGTTCATAGGTCACTCCAGTTGTATTTTTCCCATACTTCTCGACATTCCCACCACCCTGCAATACTGATGTACATCTGTTCTAGTTCACAAAGGACACTCTTGCATCTGTACCATCAACCACTATTCTCATCCACCTCTGGGTTTACTGTGCTATTCAGTCCCTAGATTATTCCCTAACTTTCTGTCAATTGGCATTTACATCCCTAGACTACCATTTTCAGCCACATCTCCATTTATAAACCAGCTGTTACTCACTGTAATGTGTTACCATCAACACTGTACATTTCCACACTTTTACAGTAAAGCTAATTGAAACTTCTACATGCATTAAATATCAGTGGTCCATCTCAGTCCTCCTCTTATCTCCTTTAAGAATCCACCACCTACCACCAGATCTTGAAAATATTTTCCTACATTTTCTTCTAGAAGCTTTATGGTTCTTGCTTTTATATTTAAGTTTTTGATTCATTTTGAATTAATTTTTGTATAGGATGTGAGATAGGGGCCCTCTTTCCATCTTTTGCTATGGATATCCAATTTTCTCAACACCATTTGTTGAATGGACTGTTCTGCCCGAGCTGGGTGGGTTTGACAGGCTAGTCAAAAATCACTTGACCATAGATGTGAGGATCTGTTTTTTAACCATCAGTTCGGTTCCATTGGTCTGTGTGTCTGTCTTTATGCTAGTACCATGCTGTTTTTACCACTGGACCTAGGTAATATGACTTAAAGTCCAGAAATGAGAGTTTTCCAACTTAGCTTTTCCTTTTTAAGATGTTTCTAGGGCCCCTTACCCTTCCAAATAAATTTGATAATCATGTTTTCCATTTATTTAAAAAAATGCTGGTGGGATTTTTTATTGGGACTGCATTGAATTGGTACATTAATTTGAGTAGAATTGACATCTTAATGATATTTAGTCTTTCAATCCATGAGCATGGAATATTCTTCCAATTACTTAATTCTTTTTGTTTATTTCTTTTAACAATGAGTTGCAGTTTTCTGAATATGAGTGCTTTACATCGTTGGTTAAGTTTATTCCTGAATATTTGGATTTTATCTGTCATATTTTATTTTCACCACTCTTTTGACACTTGTACTTTTATTGATATAATCTTCATTTCTAGACTCTCTTCCAGTCTTCTCTCTCCTGTCTATCCTTTTCAGGCTGTAGCACTCCCTTTAGTATTTCCTGCAAAGCAGGTCTCTTGGTTACAAACTCTATCAGTTTCTGTTTACCTGTGAATATTCTAAACTTGCCCTCATTTTTGAAAGACAATCTTGCAGGATATACGATCCTTGGCTGGAAGTTTTTCTCTTGCAGTATCTTAAATATATCATACCACTGTCTTCTTGCTTTCATGGTTTCTGGTGAGAAATCATCATTTAATCTTATTGGGTGTCCCTTATATGTTATGCATTGCTCTTCTCTTGCTGCTTTCAGAATTCTCTCTTTGTCTTTGCCATTTGACATTCTGATTAGTATGTGTCTCGGACTTGGTCTATTCAGATTTTTTCGGGTGGGAGTATGTTGTGCTTCTTGGACATGGATATCCATGTCCTTCAATAGGGTTAGGAAATTATCTACCATTATTTCTTCAAATATTCCTTCTGTCCCTTTTCTCTTCTCTTCTCCTTCTGGGACACCCATGACACATATGTTTGCATGTCTCTTGCTGTCCTTTAGTTCCCTGAGACCTTGTTCATTTTTTTCCAATCTTTTCTTCATCTGTTCTTTTATATGTTCACTTTCAGAGGCCAATTCTTCAAGCTCACCAATCCTTTCTTCTGCCTCCTCAAATCTGCTATTATATGATTCCAGTGTATTTTCAATTTCACTTATTGCACCTTTCATTCCCATAAGATCTGCTATTTTTCTATGAAGGCTTTCAAATTCTTCTTTGTGCTCATCCAACGTCTTCTTAATATCCTTAATTTCTTTAGCCATCTCATCGAATTTATTACGGAGATTTGTTTGAATATCTATGATTAGTTGTCTCAACTCCTTTATGTTATCTGAAGGCTTATCTTGTTCTTTTAAGTGAGCCATATCTTCCTGTTTCTTGGTGTGGATTGTAATATTTTGTTGGTGTCTTGGCATCTGGCTTACTAGAGTATTTATTCTGGGTGCAGTTTTTCTCTTTAGTTTAGGGCTTCCTGCCCTATCTCCCTCGCTGGTTGTGTAGTAGGAGCCAAGGATGTAGTTGGTGCTATAAGCTGTAGAGGCTCAAGCTACCCTCATTGCCCCAAGGACCAATGAAGCTTCTCCCAACTTTCTCCTTTGTCAGGGATAGGGTCAGAGCCACAGCTGTGTGGACTAATCCAACTTATGCAGGCCTAGACTGTAGTTGCCCAGAAAGACTGCTGAAGCATCACTCCCCTTCTCCCCTGCCTGGGGCAGGGATGGAACTGCAGGTATGGGCAGCAATCTATGTGGTGCAGGTCTAAGGTGACCACAGTTGCCCTGGTAGATTTCTGGTTATTCAGTCTGTGCCAGTCTAATGTACCTGCAGTCACCTGGATAGGTTGGTGCAGGGCCCCTCCAGCTTCCTCGCTGCTAGAGGTGGGGCTGAAGCCTAGGCTAGGGCTGCAGGCCAGTCTTGGTGAAAGAAATTGGTCTCTACCGTCACTGTGATTTTCAGTCAGCCCGGCTTCCCCTCATGCTGGGGGTGGAGTCAAAGTGGCAGCTACCGGCCTCCTTCTGACTTGGACAGGTTCAAACTTTAGCTGTTCTGCTGAATTTACTGATCAGTAGCTGAAGTTGTTGCCCAACCGTCTCTTCCTCCCCCATTTTTGGGAAGCGGAGCTTCCAATTTCAGATGTGAAACAGCTCCCGAGGAGGCTTGTGCCCCCAGTGGAGGATGGGCACTGGCCTCCGGGGCGTGGAGGGCTCTACTTACTAATCTTCTTCTCTGCAGATGGGCAGTTTCCTCCTTTCATTCTTTCAAGGATGTTGCAGGATGCACCTCTGGTCTCCTGGAGCCCCCAAACAAGTGCTTTAGATAGCTCTGGGTGATCACCAACTAACTGCCCCGTAGCAGGAGCTGATTCTAGGAGCTCTTTACTCTGCTGCCATCTTGCTAGTTGTCTATTAATTCCATTTTTACTAATGTAAAAGCAACCTCCTTTAGTTTGGGAACTTGTTCAGTTTATATAGGCATTGACAGAATGAGGATTTAAATGCGTATTTGTCTGAATCCAAGTATTTTTTCCACTATTTACGTCTAGTGTCCCCACCACTTCCAGGCCTAGAGTCACGTTATGTCTTATCTATCAATGTCATCTTATCTGCTAATCTAATCCAAACTCAAGAACACCAGGTAGCATAAAATAACTACATTGTTTATTGGGGACCCTTCTGGAGAAAAGTACCCATCCTATATGCTTACCAGAGAGCAGGAAATTTCAGAATACAGGGTAAAGAAAGCAAAGTCTGTCCCACCTGGCTTAAATCATCTTCCCAATTAGCCTGCCCAGACCCCCCAAAACCCACAATTCCATATCAGCCTGGCCTGAAGTTTCTCCCATCTAAGTACTAGAATTCAAAAAACAAGGAGCTTTCTGAGTTGGGAAGAGATTGGAAAAGATTATCAACATCCCACTTCCACCTAATTTAGCATTTGCTCCTGAACAAATCCAGTTGAGGCATTCACTACCTCACAAGCTATGGTGTGACTCTCGTTGTTATATAATATTTAAGTTGACTCAAACTTTGTCTTTCCATATTTTCCATACCCTAAGCCTTAATTCTACCCCTGCAAATACATCACACATGGTTATCTCTCCTGCGATTTTCAGAGCTTCGGGAATGTGCAATATTCATGATTCCTGGTCTTTCCCTCTCCCAAACTCAAGTCCTTGGATAATATGGTATCTTTGTGTTAAAGTTGGGAAAAATACTCCAAACAAATGCCATTTGGCTTGGAACAGAACAAAATTATCCTTGATCTTTACTTTCTTGCATTCTGAGAGGTTAAGAAGAGAAGGTCTATCAATTTTGGAGTAGCGCCTTCTTTACAGGGTATATGCATTCTGGTTCAGATATCAGGGCAGGCAGTGACCCTGGCGTAAGGAAGCTCAGGGGCTGTCATTTGCATATTCATTCCTGAAGACAGATAGAAGTATGTAGAGAAAGTAGAGTTCTGCTTGATAACAAACGCTCTTAAGGACTCATTTACTTTGTGATCTTGGGCAAATCTCCATCTTCCTGTATTAGCAGGGCTTTTTTGGTTTTATTTACAGAAAATCCAACTCAAAATGATTTAAACTGGAAAGGAAATGTGTTAGCTAATTAAATCAAACATTCTAAGATCAGTGAACTATATATGGCTGTATTAAAATACTTAAATAATATCTCCAAATTCCAGTCTCTCTCCCTCTCTTGTCTCAGCTTTCCTCTCTGCTGACATCATTTTAATAGTAATGTGGTTTCCATCATCTCCCAACTCACATTTATTCTCTCAGCTACCTTCAGGTAAAAAGAAAGTCTATTAACAGTTCTAATGGAAATTCCAGAAATCAGTCTCATTAATATCCAGTAAAGAGATTTATCACCATTCTACAAAGGAGACGAAGGAGCTAGGTGGGGGATATTGTTACCTTAAACATGTTGTGGGAGGAAGTTTCTGAGGCCTGGAGCACCTTGGTACTTTGATACAATTCTGGGCAGTAACAGGCTGGGGCTTGGGGGCTCTCATCCCAGGGCCTCCGTTTTCACATCTGTATACTAAAGGGGTGGGTAAGTGATTGACACCCCCAGCCTATGAATCGCTCAAAAGGCTTTGCTTCAGATGTTTTAGTGTTTCAGGCTTATGCTCCCTCCCACAGCCAAGACCCAGCTGAGGCCCAAGGATGGAGCCTGTCCCCAGTCACCTTAGAGACCCGCTAGAAAAGCTAAAACTGTTTTTCATTTTCAGTTGGATAAACTCTTAACCTTTAGCAGTGGGGTGTTGATTTTCCTGGCCAGGCTGCTGAACTTTGGTAACCCAACACTCCCTGTCCCCAGAGGACTGCCAATCACAGCATGCCTAGAACGGGGCTGGGAGCTGCAGAAACCCAAGTGGGGCCTTCTGTTTTCTGCAAAGACAAAGAAATCTCTAATGGTCTCCTACATTCCTCTGCTCAATACCAATGGCCTTCCCCACCCCACCCAAAGACTAAGCAAGTGCACATGTAAATCGCCTTGCTCTGGCTGCCAACATTCCAAAGGCTTTGGAGGAAATGTAACCACACTGGGTGCCTAACTTTGCTTTGAAAGGTCACTGGCAACTGTGGTCTATAAATGTCCTGGTGTTACAGCTGGCCTGCTGCCCCTGCCCAGAATACCCAGTATTCAGCCAGCTTTCCTAAACCTGCATAGGTTTAGATTTCCTGGCTTTACAATTCAAATGAGATGCAGAGGATGAAATAATGTGTGGGAAGTTATAAGTAGGGTGCACATGCAGTCTAGTTTGTCAGGGACACTCATGATTTTATGCCTGTTTTCTTGGTTCAGTGATTAATAGAACCCCCTTCTATTCTCAAAAGTGCCCATGCTTTGGGAGATAAATTATATGGATACCTTAGATATAAAGGAGGGCTTGCCCAAGGTGGCACAGTGAATCAACTTCATATTGAAAATTCAGATCCCTCAATTTCAGGATAGTGTTCTTTGCTGTGAGCCATGGGTCCCTCTTGTGCACTCCCTCAGCCCTCAGATCACATGTTATAGTCTTGAAGGCCCAGGCGTCTCTCTACAAATGCCTGGGACACGCCCATATGCATTCCTGTCTCTAGTAAGGAAGGCGATGGACTCTCTCAAGATTATTTCATTAGCACCTGAGAACCATTAGTTCTGCTGAAATGGAAATATCCAAACTTTAGCACATGCTAACAATTTCCCTACTGTAATTGAACCTGATTTTTATCTTTCACCAGGAAATGTGATTGCTGGTTGGCAAGGGAAGGTAACTTGATGCCTTTGTTGTGGGCAGGGGAAAAACCAGACCTTGGTTTTAGGATATAACTTTGGCAAAATGTAATCAGAATCCTGTGTGTATGCTTGCGTGCACACACATACACATAACGCAGCCTGTTTTATCTCAGCATCTGTGTGCATAGGAGCTGCCAGAGATGAATAATCCATTACTTTCCTTTCAGAAAATTAGCCACTAAATTCAAACTAATTAGCTTAGATCTGGGTTGAGTCAAAAGGACTGTTTCTTGGATCTGGGTGGAGGACTTACAGAGACAAAATTAGAACTTGGTAGTAAGGAAGCCAAGACTGACAGATTGGAGACTCCAAGTTCTACAAGGTTGCTACATAGAACTCTCCTGAGAGTTTCTCCTGCTTCTAGGAGCAGCCCAAAGCTACCACCTATTACCTCAAAGATGTTTTCTTTGTTTGTGCTTTCTGCCCTGATGGCTTAGGGGAAGGACAGAGAGCTGGAATGTATTCCTAACCATCCCCAGCCAGGAAAGAGGAAAGAAAATCAAGCTTTGTCTTAAGAAAAGGGAATTTCATTACTTAATATATACCATTCAATTATTCTTGGTATATACATGAAATAAACTGAATCAACAAATTCAAGTGATAACCTAAGACCTCCTCAGATAGTATCAGAAGGTTATGACCCTGTTCTGTGACCATCTACTCTATAGAAGCATTCCTCATAGAGTTTGTGGTAAATCCAACCTCATTAGTACCAAGGGATGTCCTAGTGTGGTAATCAAGAAAAATGGAATGAGTACTGGATTCAGTGTCAGTTCTTCTCCCTATTAATGATATGGTTTTGGGTAAGTCATTTCAACTCTCTGGGCCTCAGTTTCTTCATTTGTTAAATGAATATAAATAGTTCACCACTCACAAAGTCATTGCCATGTTTGGGTGAAATTATAATGACAGCAAATACTCCTAGCGCTTACTATGTTCCAGGCACTGCTTTGAGTGTTCTACATATGGTAACTCATTTAATCTTCATGTATCTCAATAAGGCAACTCCTACTACCACCACCAATTTCTAACGGAGGAAATTGAGGCACAGATTAAAACCCAGATGGTTTGATTTTGCAATCTGTTTTCTTCCTCTCCTGCCTTTTCTACCTATCCCACTGGTATTCAGAAAGTGTTGAATGTTCCTTCAACCACTGATTTTTTCATTCATTATATGGAAACCCAGGACAGATAATGTGTAGTCTTGGATGCTGAGCATCTATCCTTACCTTGGAAGCAACTCTAGCCAAGGGCCACTTCCCCTTCCCATCACCTGTGGGCAGATCTGGCCACTTTCCTCTTGCAGATCTGGCACAGAACTTAACCAAGCTGCAATGAACCAAAGGAGATGCAAATTCATCAGCATGTCAGGATCCCTTTCTATGTGTGTTCAAGGCACTAAGAGATAGGAGCATGTGATAAAGCCTGACTCACTGGGCTTGCCAATGATAGAGGGTCAAATCTCATTTTTCAGATCAAATAGAATTTACAATGTCAGCTCCAAGGTTTCTGGGGTTATCTGCACTCAGTTCTATTCATAGAGCTGCAGCTTCTGGACCCAGCTCCAAACTTCACCAACAAAGTTTTGCAAATCGGCACAGGCCTTAGGAGTAATCAACCATACGCAAAGAGGAAATGTCATCAGCTCCTTCTTGGAGGCTTCTTTTCCCTGGTTCCCCTTGGGCCACATGAGGCTGTTCCTAGGCCCCACTAGCTCAGCCAGTGTCCCAGCCAAACAAAATCCATGCAAAACTTCTTACCTACCAACCATTCTGACTTTAAGTAAAGCCTACCATGAACATTCCTATCTCATAAGATTCTCACAAGGACCCTGTGAATATTAGACTGGATTATTATCGCCATCTTAGAAAGTAGAAATTTGAGGCACAGTGTGATTAAGTAAATCGTTTCAGATGACACCCAAAGTAAGTGGTAGAGCTGGGTTGTGAATTTAGGATAAATAAGCCATGCCTCTTTCTTTAAATGAGTTCCTCCTTAGATTAAGTGTTGTTATTTACAAGTACTTTTATTTAAATGTGAAGGTCTTTCTAAGACAAACCAGAGCTCATTAATTTGTTATATATGTACCCTACATGACATATATATAGGGTCAGAAGAATTTCAACATCCTAGGTTCTTGTTCTTGGATGGGGAGGGGAAATAGGAATGGAAAAGGGGTAAAGTGCAGAAATGAAACAGAGAATTATCATTGGATTTTTCATTTTGCCCATGTTGACCCTATTAGAGCCAGTATCTACAGCTAAAACATCAAATGGATGAGAGTACACGATCACTGAGGTGAAGGGTTGGGATTCCAAGGTTGTTTACTAATAAAACAACTGTGTTTTACTAATAAAGGTAACTAGTAGCCACTCAGACTTAGGGTTAATTTTTTGTTCTACATTGAATTAATGCAGAATGCTCATTTATTTGAAGTGCAAATGGAACAGTTACCAAAATGGACCAGATGTTGAGCCATGGAGAAATTTGGATTGTTTTCCTATTATTGAATTTTTAAAGTCCTTTATATAGTCTGTGTATAGTTTGTTAATCAAATTTGTATTTTCCAAATATTTTCTCCCAGTCTATCACTTTTTATCTCATTTTGTTGGCCAAAATGAACAAAGGCTTTTGGTTTCAATTAAGTGCACTTTATCATTTTTTTTCTTTTCTATTTTTTGCTTTTTTGTGTCCTCCTAAGAAATATTTGCCTAACCAAAAAGTTACAAAGAATATCTTTTACTTTTTTTTAAATCTTACAATATTATACTCCAAATTCCTCATTTCCATCTTTATGCAATTGTTGTCATACATTTTACTTCTACAAATGCTATAAACACACAATTCACTGCTACCATTTTTTGCTTTAGATAATTATCCTTTTTCTGTGTGCAAATCCACCTTCCTGTCTAGTATAGTATTTCTTAAGCCTGGGGAACTTTTTTGCATTTCTTTTAGTGCAACTTTGCTGGTAATAGATTCTCTGGATTTTTGTTTGTGTGAAAAGTCTTTATTTTTCCTTCATTATTGAGTTTTTTTACCTTTCCGCTGGGTGTAGGAATCTGAGTTGACAATGTTTTTTGTTGTTTGTTTTTATTTTTATTTTTCTCTCAACACTTTAAAGATGTTGCTCCATTTTCTTCTTGCTTGTGCTGTTTCTATACAATAATAGATATGGAAGTATGCGTTCTTAGCTCTCATTCTTATATCTGTTCCTCTGGATGAGTGTGTGTGTGAGAGAGAGCGAGAGAGAGAGAGGGAGGAAGAAAGAGAGAGAGAGAGAGCTTGTGCATGTGTGTACACATGTGTATGCTTTCATATTTGTCCTGCTTAATGTTCTCTGAGCATCTTGGATTTCTAGTTTAGCATTGTCTATTGATTTTGGAAAATTCCCAGCCATTATCTCTTAAAGCATTTCTTCTATCCTATTCTTTATCTCTTTTCCCACTAGGGTACCAATTACATGCATGTTAGACAGTAAGATAGTGTCCCACAGCTTTTGGATAATATGTTCTCTTTTTTCACTGTTTTTATCTCTTTGTGTTTCCACTTGGGTAATTTCTACTGATCTTTCTTCAAGTTCACTGAGTCTTTCCTTGGCTGTTTTAGGTACACTAATAAGGACTTCTTCATCTCTGCCTTTTGTGTTTTTCATTTCTAGCATTTTATTTGATGATTTTTCATAGTGCCCATCTCTCTGTTGAAATTCCTTCCCTGTTCATGCCTGTTGTTTATCTTTCACAGCACAGTCTTTAATATATTAATAATATTTATTTTAAACTCCCTGTTGTTCCAACATCTGGATGATATTTGAGTCTGGTACTCTTGATTGTCTGCTGAATAAATACTATAAGACAAGTATTGGAAGAATTTCACAGGTAAAGAAACTGAAGCTCAAGGACGCTAGATGAATAGCTAAAGATCATACAGCTAAGAATTGATACAATGATATGAATCAGTCTTCAGATTTCATCCTCTGTCTTCTATACTGTGCTTACCCCATAATATATGGACATAATAAATGGCTGTTGAACAGATGATTAAGGACGTGGATTTTTTGAGCATGCAAAAATCTGTCCAAAGTCTTCCAATAGAGACCTCTTAGGGGATCCAAACCTTGGGACTCAGCTGAGTGAGGAGTCATCAGGAGACTATGCCTGTGTCCTGATGGTGTTGAACTGTTAAAATCAGGTGAGGAGACAGGCAATTAGTAGACGAGCATCACTGTAGTCATGTCCCAGGCTTGGGCACCTGTCTCAAGCAGCACAGGATCTGGAGCAACCAGAGGAATTGCCCCTCATGGCAACATTTGACATCGTCACCTAGACCCCTATCTTACCTAACTCTTCACTGGGAAAATGCTATTTGTTTTTGCACGAATAATTCTTCATAGCTTTAAAAATAAACCCTGTGATTTGTTTCATTCCTTATTAAAACAAATAAAAATTTCAGCCTGGTCCTATCCCACAGTCAAGGATACACTGGCTACAAGCCAACATTGGGGCTCTGTAAGTCCAGGCAGTAGAAAAAGCTGGGGTGGAGCCTGCGGGCTTTTTCCAGTCCAAAGGCACAGCTGTCTGCAGATTCTTCATGGATCAAGGAATTTAGGGAGGGGCTGGCACAGGACAGCCAATGGCCTTGAGAATACTTTCTGCCCATTCAAGCCAGTGGACAGGACAAAGCAAAGCTTTTCCCATAAGGTCCATGGGGTCTGGGCCAGGCACTGAATCATATATGTTATCTGCCAAACAGGTACAGTGTGGGAAGATAAGGGAGGTTAGATTTGCAGGTGTCTACAGAACACATGAACTGCCCCCCAGAGCAAGCCCGTGTCTCCGGAACAGCCTCTGAATCTGAGTCTCTGTGGACTGAATTCCAGCAGAGAGCCGCCACAAGCCTTTCTCTGTTTGGAAGGCCCTCTTCAAAGGGAGCTTCTGATGTCAGACATCTCAGGCAAATCTGCATAAAATCTTCCCAGTCTTTGACCTATAAATATTATTCTTAAGTAAATATTCAAAGGAAGAATAAATATGTGGAGATGTTACTTACAGCAAACTAAGTATGTAACATTCAGGCAATGATACATCTATTTGATGGACTGTTGTGCAGTTATTAATAGGTCTGCTTATATTTAAAAGTTTCAGAAAAAAAAGAAAGAGAAACGAGAAGGAGTAAAAATATCAAACTTATAATAGGTGAGAATTTCCTAGAGATATAAAAGTCACAAGTATTAATATCGAAAGGGCATGTTAAGAGCCTGGTACTGTAGGAAAAGAATGGCCAAACCTCGGTGCATTACTGAAAAACGTCAGGAATTAAGAATAAAGAGGAGATCCAAAAACTTTCCAAGGTGACAAATATTCTCCTACAAAGAAATAAGAATTAAATTAAAATCAAACTTTTATAAGAAATACCAGATGCTTAGAACTAATTTATCCCTTAGTTATTAAGCATGAAGTCTAGGACCTATGAAGTCTTTTTTTGAAGACCTATGATAATATTTCACAGAAGGGAAGTTTTATTATAGAAATATACATTATATCTCTATCTAAATATATAATATAGAAGGATATTTATTATAGCTATATAATATATTATGGTATATATAATATATAAGGATTATATATTATATGTAGTATAATATTTATTATTGCTATATAGCACATATCATATTTCTCTATATAGAGAAATATTACATCAATATGCATTAGAGTGAGACTCAGAAATGTAAAATGAAAGCTACAAAATCAAAAATAAGCTATTATTTATTAGATATATAAAATGTAATGTTGTATATTATTGTATAATGGTGTTTTTTAGTATGTATCATGAAATGAGGGGTAGAACTTCCAAAAGTAAGAGTACCTAGGATCTATGAAGATTCTAAAAGTCATGCAAATTCACTATCTCTAGGCCCAATAAACTAAGAGTTATAAAGGAAGTCCCCTCCCCCTCCAGATTTGTATCCCCAAATCAAATGTAAGGATATAATGAAGACATTTTTTAATGCGACAGGAATCAGAAATTTTAAGTTAATTTTAGGTTGCTGTTGGGATTTGAATAGCAGCAGAATTAATTATACCTTTCACCTCTACTCAAAGTTAGTAACCAATTAAGTAACAAACACAAGAAACTGAATGATATATTTAAATATTGTCTTTATTGCTGAAAGTACTGAACTTCACCTATGGCCAAAATGGGTCTTTTACTAATTCACCCCAAGTGAGGAGTTTGGAGGGCAGACAATCTTTCTAGACTAACCACCTAATCTCATTTTGGTGTAGAAAAAAATCCAAATATACTTTCAAAGGCAGGTTTGGTCCTTGACCCAGGTTTAATATTTAAAATAGGAGCAGAATGCCCATGGCCAGTGCAGGCCAACTTGAAAGAGCAAGTCCAGACGGGACTGAGCTGCAAGTACTGGTGGGCTCCTTCTTTCTGTCTCCGTCACTGTGCAAGTCAGACCTTCCTCACTGGGAACAATGGAGCGAATGGGAAAGAGAAAAGCCACAAGTGTTTCTCCCATTCATGTTCTTTTTGTCCTGGTGCAGTGGTGCCCAAAGCATGGCTCCGGAACCAGCAGCATCTGCATGACCTGGGAACATGGTAGAAATGCACATTATCAGGCCCCACCCCAGACCTACCAAATCCGAAACTCAGGGGATGGGGGCCCAGCCGCCGGAGCTTCTACAAGCCCTCCAGTTTCTCCTGCTGCACAGTCATCAAGTTTGAGAACCACCATCCTGGAGCATGTGGTGGAACTTCATTTCTTTTGACGGGAATTTTAAGCTAAGGGATGCCTTATCCCCAAGAGTTCTTGAAGCTACATGCCTGAAAAATGAAATCATAAACTGGGAAAGAAGAAGAGATGGGATTTATTAAACTGTAGCTGCAACACTGGAGGGCAGGGTCTGGAGGTCACACAGCAGAGCCAGCCTAGAACTGAGTGGGGAAGTCAGTGGGCTCCAGGAAGGGGCCTTTGATAGAAGAGTTAGAGCAGCTGAGAACTAGGAAAAGCCTGTGGGTCTACAAAAAAACACAAAGGGAGGGAGGGAGGGAGGAATGAGAAAGAATAGACCTCAGAAATTCCAAGAAAAACAAAATACCAAAACACTTCATAAAGAACAATATTAATCAACATTAAGTAAGCCATAGTTTTGAACAATTCAGGTTGTATTAAAAAATGAGACTACATTTTTTTTGAGGTAGTGACATTGGAAACTTAGAGAGTGCAATATTTGTCCCTGTAGTATCATGATAAGAACGTAAATGCTGGTTTTGTTTTCCAACTTTTGGTATCAATGCTTAGACAATGCACAGAAACCTGAACTGCAGTTATTGAGCATAAGGCAAATGTAGTCAATCTGGAAGGGGTAGAAAATAAAAGTGCAACCAACAAATGTTTGGAGGTAGGAGGCATGGAGAGCAAAGGGGCCAGGAAGAGTGGGAAAGCTCATTTCCTCACCATTCAAAGTGGTGAGCCATGAGCACCTGTCAATAGATTTGAAACAGGAGATGGTTTTAGATAGGTTGTTTGATTTTTCTAAAAGTCACCAGTGATAAAAACTCTATTAGAAGGAGTACAGTGAGAAAGAGGAAGTAGCACATTGCTTTATTGCAGGCAAACGTAGCATTATTAAGGTTAATAGGCCGGATATCAAGACTTTTAATAACCAGGGCAGATTGATATATGTAACTGGGCAAAGATCTAAGTTAGTTTCCGTGGGATTTATATGCAGCAGTGAATCAACTATAAAGACCAATTCATTTCTTTGTGAATTAACTGTGATGTTTTGAGGTGCCAAGGTGATACTTTGTGAATTTCCATAAAATCTTCCATATCTTGAAACCCAGAAGGCAGGGCCCTGAGCTCATGCATCTTTTAATCCAGACAATTTGTATTAGGAACATATGTGATACTCAGGGTGACTCTACAGTTTTCACCATGTCTTAATTTTGTCTTTTGGTTGCTGAAGAGGAAAGACAGGTACTAATTCTTCCAGACTTCTATAAAACCATCCCTGAATTAATTCCAACTAATCTTTTTGATAAACCTTTAAATTGCCTATGTATTCAAAGCATTTCCAAACAAAGTCAAAAAAGAGATATCATCATTAATTCACTAAAATTTGTTGCAACATAGTCATAGGAACAACAGCAAGGAGGCTTTGACTTTTTAATTCCAGTGAACTCTTACCTAAAAGGAAAAAATAATTTTTAAAAATAGGTCTTTGGACCCATGTCCATGGATGGAGTCCTGGCTTATTCAAGTCTCTAAGATGGATGATTTTTTAAATATACATTTTCTTAAACTCATCCCAAAGTAGGTCTATCTAGATTACCTGTTTACCAATATTGGGTATTGGCCACTTTTGCTGTATTCCCTTCCTTTTCAGCATTCAACAGCTGATATATCTCACCAAGACCTAACCTCACCTACAAAAAGAGCAACTTGAATCCCTTTTTCTCTGGATTGACTCCCCAGCCTTTCTTCTCTTCCTTAGTTCTGGAATCCTCCTGGCAGGGGTAAGAAGTCTTAAGATCTGCATTTAGGGTTCAAGTCACTATTTTCTAGTGAAGCAATCTTGGGCACGCCACTTCCCTTTTGTTTTTGTAAGTTTTTATTTTATATAATTTCAAACTTAATCACATTTACCCCCTTTGCTTTTCATCTTTGGTTTTATTACCTTTCAAAGAAGAAAAGCCTACTCTGCTTCATAGATTTGTTGGAGTTCCTGATCAGATTATGGAGATGAAAATATGATGCTAACTTTAAAGCACTTTGCAAACTCATGGGTTACAGATGAATTCACCGAAAGGATAGCTTTGAGAAAAGATCGTAATGTGAGCAGTGTAAACTGTAGCAAGAAGCATATGCCTCTCATGGGCAAGGCTTTGCTACCGAATTATCTGCAGTATTCCTGCCCCAAACCCAGGGAAGGTGAAGGACAACAAAAACGCTTTGAGATCCTTCTGTGGGCCAGGTGCCTCAGCTCTCAGGAAAGATAGTCACTTTCTACTGAAGAAGCTGAACTGGTGGAATGTAAATCTGGAGTTGCTATAATGGTCTGGAGATTGCTTGTCCAGATAACAGAGGGAGAGTTGGAGCCCAGAATTCCTTTGCAAAGGACAGACAATGCTGTGGCCTGGGGGACTGGAAAAGGGTGATTGATAAATAGAAGGAGACAACTAAACCTTAATGAATTATACACTTTAAACCAATAAGTTTTATATGTACATTATATCTCAATATGGCTATTTAAAAGAAAAAGCAGATGGCATGGGTCAAGAATACCTTGTTTATGTAAAAAAGTTAAAAGAATTGCTATTTTGAACAAGTATCTATTGCATACACAAAAGCTAATTATACCAATAGCTTTTCATTTTACTCAACAGACACACTACATATATTTTTATAGTGAATTTTAATAGGCTTTATTTTTTAAAGCAATTTTTAAATTTACAGAAAAATTGCCCAGAAAGAATAGAGAGTTCCTATGTGTCCCCTCTCCTCCCACTCAGTTTCTCCTATTATCAGAATCCTACATTAGTGGGGTACACTTGGTAGACTTGAGGAACCAATAGCAATACATTATTATTAGCTAAAGTCCATAGTTTACATTAGGGCTCACTTTTATTACTGTAGAATTCTATAGGTTTTGGCAAAAGCATAATGTCATGCATCCACCCGTACAGTACTTTTTTATTTGAAAAACTTTTAAAAATGCAAGTGGCAAAATGCTTGCTTTTCAAGAAGCCCTTGGCTGTCACCCCTTTGTGCTGATTTTATCAAGTGAAACATTATTGTTCATTCCTCAGAAAGAGCAGAAGCCACTTGCATTTTAAATTCTTTCCACAAATGGGAAACAAAATCTCTCCTCTCCTTGAGCATATCACATAGGTGCTTCCCCATCTCTAAGCTGGCCTCTCTTTTCCCCATCTTCGAGGCCCAGCTGAAAGGCGGAGTGGCAATCTGATATTTGTTCTACAGGCATCCTCAAGAAATTGTTCCAGGGCAGGCCAGCTGCCTCCCATGCAGTAGAAATGTGTGTAAATCAGGGCCTCTGCATGCCACCAACCCTTCAGCATCTGTGATGGGTTGCCAACTTGCCTAGTGAATTCCAAGCATGCAACAAACAGTTGGGATGGGGGGCAGGGGAGCGAGGAGATGAGGCTGAAAGGTCAGGGAATCGCTGCCTCTCTGCCTGCAAGCAGTCACACTGGAAGCCTGGGCCTGGGGGTGAAGAGGCAGAACCACATTTAAAGGTAATTCATCCAAAATGAGCATTTCAAGAGGAGGTGTAGCGTGGAACATAGCTATTTAACAAGGCTTTCAAGCTAGGGATAACAAAATGTTCCTTCCTTCCTTTCCTTCCTCTCAGCCCAGAGATTGGACTTTAAACAGCCCTCAAGGCCCAATCCTGGGACTCCAACAGCATTCCTGGACAGGGAAAGCCATTCCCTGGCCCAAAGGGAAATGCCAGTCCCAAGTCCCAGCTTTTCAGGAACATTGAAGCCGCCAACAACTCATCAAACCCTTGAATTAACTCAAGCATGGCCATCAGTCTTGAAAATATATATTAGTATTCACATAAGACATGATTATATTATTTCATGAAAATTCAAATGATAGGGAAATTTTCAGTCAAAAATCAAACATCTTTGACCCTTTGCCATTCCCCTTTACGTGCCCTCATCATAGCCACCTCCTTAGATTTAGGGGTTGCTGCCATCAGTTTGCTGTATATCCGCCCACATCTTTTTACATGTATTTAGATACATCGATTATGTGTGTAAAAAATATAGAGTTCTTTCTGTCTTAACCTTTTTTACGTAAATTGTTAAGTAAGAAGCATTACACATTTTCATGCAATGTGCTATTTATGCATGATTTTTTTCTGTAAACCTACAACATAAATGAATAAGTAAATAAATAAATGTTGCAAACAATTCTTGGAGTTTTTGGTACTGCGGCATGCTTATATATAGAATAGTTGTGCCATGATTTACTTTATCATCTCACTAATCGTGCAGATTTAGTTATATCCATTTTTCCATGATTACAAGCAATTTTGTAACATAAAACTTTGTACATGCCTTTGAACTCATAGTTTTTCTAGGGGATAAACTAAAACATAGAGATTCTGGGTTAAAGGTAAGCACATTATTAATTTTAACAGATATTGTCAAAATGCCATCCAAAAATACTGTATCAAATTCTATTCCCACCAGTCTTTACTTATTCTGGGGAAACTACTTTAGAGAGGAGAAAATGTTAGACTTCTGGGTCTGAGGCTTTGGACCATAAGAGCTCAGCTCTTCCTGGGCGGTCATGCCTCCAGAGCCACCATACTCTAGGCAGGTCTATAAAACTGTTGTTAATGATAGTGATCTCTTGCCAGGACCCTGGTGAGGGGATCCGAGACCCTGCTTTTCTTTGTATGTTTCCTAAGTAAATTATCACTAAAATCAAAATCTGGACCAAAAACAGCCTTCTTACATCATGCTGGAAATAGATGACATGAGACCAGACTCTGGAAGGCGGGAGGGTAACGAGAAAAGCCGCTGCTTTCTCTTCTCAGCCCATGATTAGGATAGATGAGAAAGAAAGGTCAAGAGGCTTCTTTCTTATTGCTACAGTCCAAAGCCAAGAGACCCTTGGTCAAGGAAACCACTTTTTGCTTGGGATCAACAGTTAGGGAAATGCAATTTCGGACACTGGAATGAGAATGAGTTTGAGCTCAAGTCCTGCTCTATTTTTTCATTGCCATATGACCTTAGGCATCCACTGTGGTGTCTTTTGTCCATCTCAGGACCTTGTCTTAGAATTCTCTTCTCTTAACTTTTCCTGGGGATGGATTTTTCTTATCAACAAATCAAAGGTCTCCTCCAAGAGGCCTTCCCTGACTACATGTCGAAAGTACATGCTGAAACTATTGAAAAAGAGAATTGTAGGAAGGGCTGCCCTGAGCACAAAACCAATATGAAATATTAGGGAGAAACAGATTCTTGATGATGTCTTCTGAGCAGGCATATCTTAAAGAACACTTTGTCTATCCTTTTTAATTAGGTAATCCAATACATAGCTTTTTCGTTTGCTTGCTTGTTTGTTTGTTTGGAAGTACATTTCCTTCACCTCATCTCTCCCCTCACTTACTCTTGAGGGAGGAAACAATGAACTTCATCCGGCATAATGGTTGTTAACCTTGGCTGCTCATTGGAATAACCTAGGAAGCTTTAATGCCTGAGCCTCACCAGCAGTGAGTTTTATTTAGTTCATTCAGGGTGTGATATGGGCAACAGGACTTTTTAGAGTTCTCCAGGTAATTTTGTAACCGTGGGTTCATTGCTGCTCAAAATCTGTTTTCCAGACAAGCAGCAGCAGTATCATCTGGGAATTTGTTAAGGAGGTAATTCACAGGCTCCACCCCCAGACCTACAGAATCAAAATCTCTGGGGTGGGGGGCAGCCATGTGTCTTCCAGGTAATTCTAATGCATACTTAAGTTTGACCTAGGTCCTCTGATCTAGAGAGACACTTTGACAGTTTTAGCCACTAAAGGTCTTCTGCCATTGTCATAAACTTGCTATTGTATCAAGAGAGGTGGGTGAGACTTCTTGAGTCTGGCCAGGTAAAGGAAAGGTGGAGGGGGTGTTGGTGGGTTTCTTGCTGCCCTTAAACAAGTCTGCCTCAATGCAGGACCAGTTCAAGAAACAAATTCTGCCCTCTTAGAGCAAAGCAAGGATCACAGGAGGAGTAGTGAAAGGGACATAGAGATTGGAAAATCCAGTGGCAGCAGTAGAGGTCCCTGGTCCAGGAGCATCCTCTGGAGTGTGGGAGCTAGAAATATTCTGCAGTGCCTACAGAGGGCGACTCCCATGGGGAGTGGTTAGAGCAAAGAGAGTTTTAAAACCCTCTTGTCCTCTGCTGGGAAACAGAAAGGGTCGGTGAGGATGTGAGGTAGGGCTACCAGAAATTGGGTTTTGGTGTCATTGTGCTATGACTCACCATATCCTCTTTGCTGTCCTTGAGCCTGGCAGGGACTCACACACTCTCCGAAGGAGGTAGCACATTAAAGGGGAAGCACCAAGAGCATGGTAGAAGACGGCTAACCTGCCGGTAGAGTCAAGCTGACCTGGGTTTGAATTCCAGGTCTGCCACTTCCTAGCTGTGAACACGGCCAATGTACAGAATTCACACCAAAGTCAATTCTGCCATCTATAAAAAGTGGGTAATAAAACCTAGCATGTTGATTTGTGTGAAGATTAGAAATAGTGCTCAGCACAGGACCTGGCAGTTATTAAGCCCTTCATAAGAAGGAACTGCTATATTATAATTATTACTTTTATTCAGCCTGTTAGTTAACAAATATTTATTAAGTACTTACTCTGTGCCAGGTTCTGGTCAAAGCTCTAAAAATAGATTGATGAAGGAAAACAAACTTGGTTATTTTCCTTGTAAACTAGTAGTCCTGCAGGGGAGACAGACAGCAATTAAATAATCAACACATAAATGAACACAAGAGGATATCTGTAATAAGCGCAGATATTACAGAATGGCAGGGACACGGAGTTATGAGGGTGGGTGGCAGGGAGTGTGGTCTATTCTGGGAGGAGGGAGGCAGGGGTCACAAAAGGTTCCTGGATTGTGACATTTAAACTGATGTCTGAAGAATGAATGGAAATTGAGGGTAGGCATGGGGAGAGCAAATCAAATCAGTTTTCCAAAGAGTGGCAACCGGTTATGCAAAAATCCTGTGGCAAACAGGAACATCAAGGAACTGAAAATGATCAATAGATACTGAATTCAGAAAGCAAACAGGAGCATAGTTCAAGCTTAATTCAGAGAGAAAGGGAAGGTACAAAAATACAAAAGTGATGCTTTCCTCTGTTTTTGGTTTGAATTTTTCATTGTTCTTTCTTTTTTTATTGTCGCTAATATATTCCATTTCCAAATTTCTGTTTCTGCCTCGAGGGATTTTGTCAAGATTTGTATCTAACCACATACACCCTGAAGACACGCTGAGGGCCATGAGTCTGCCCAGATCACAGACGGAGATGGGCCAGTCCATGACATTGTAGTTGTGGAGCAAAGGAGTGGTCCAGAGGCAACCAGCCCCTCACCCAGTGCGGTGGGGAACAACGCCCTGAGGCCACACAGCTTTCTTATTTCTTTTCTCCTGTGGATTTCAACCGTGCACTTGGAGGTTGAATTAATGCAGCATTTTGCTGGCCATTCTCTAGCCATGGCTGTGTCCTAGAAAACTTTGAATCTGCCCAGAGTTCTGAAGGTATTTGTGTACCTGGAGACTAGTCTTTCTGGCATCTGCAGTAGATGGTGCTGGCTGTTTTTCCCCTAGATCATTTTCAGAGCCACAGTCCACTGTGGCTGGCAGATTTTCCAAGGTCCTGCATGCACATGACTTTTGATGGAATAATGTCTCCCTTGGTATTTCCTCGAAGGAACCACATATCTCAAAACCTAGATCCCCGGCCACCCTTCCAGCCAAACATTCATAAATATCCAGGAGAGAAAGAAGCTATGCAGGAAGACTATATCTCTTAATAAAATCTTGAAAGAGTTTCCATTTCATTTCTAATAAATCCTCTCTAAGTGAGTGTAGTATAATACTTTCTTAAGAGGCAAAATTGCCTCCAAATCTTTTCCTGGATCCTGACTGCAGAATAGTTTGTATCTGTCCCATACATCATCATCCATCTTCAGTTTAACAGTGGTAGACACTATTTTTATTTTATTTATTACATTATTATTCAAACTCGTATTTTAAATAAATAGGCTTTTGCCAAATGCAGTTTCTTCTTAATGCAAAATTCTAATAAAGTTTAGCATAAATGTCACACTCTTTCACTATAGAAGAACTTCTTTTAAGAGTCTCTGCTCTACATTTTTGGACTCTGAAAAGGAACAGAAATTTGGAAGAGTTGGCATAGCACTGTGGGTATGAATGTAAACTCTGGAATTAAATAGACTGGGGTTCAGAGCCAAACATCACTGTGTGACTTAGAGCAAGTTACTTTACCTCTCTGAGCACACTTTTGTTTCCTCATCTATAAAATGGGGATAATGAAATATCATTTAAGAATTAAAAAGGATAATGATCCAACACTTAATGCAGTGCCTGGCACATCCCATATGCTCATCAAATTTTGTTTTATTGTTTCTTCATTTCATCTGATCTAATACTAGCCTCAGGCCCTTCTAACTAGTTATAGTCAAAGTTGTAATTTGTTGAGCACATACTATGTGTTCTGAACTGCCAAATGCTTTACATGAATCATCTTATTAAATACTTCAATAACTCCCTAAGATGGGTGTTATTACCATTACCATTTTACAGATGAGGAAACTGAGATGCAGGGAAATCACCTCTCTTTTGCCAGGTCTCATGGCTGGGGAGCAGTGGAGACAGAATTTCAGTACCCGCAATGCCTGCTCTGTGCTGGAGGGAGCAGTCGGGGCAGTGGGGCCCTCCAAAGCTCCTCTGTTCAGACTGGAGTAGAAAGGGCTGCTTTAAGAGGCTCTCTGGTCCCCCCTCAAGGTCATGTAGCACATCCAGACACTGCAGCTGGGGCTTAGCCACTAGACCCAGGCAGCCCCTAGAGGGTCATGTTATGATCCAGTGAAATACTAGAAAGTGCCTGGAATTTTTGACTCTGCCAAACTTGTGGTCAAATAGGCTGAAGAGGTGAATGACCTTGCTCAATTGTTTTAAGCATCCTGATCACCAGTTTCTTTATTTGTAAAACAGAGAAAAGAATGTTAACCAGCTCTTAAGCACCCTCCGGGAGGCGTGTATGACATTGTAGTTAAGGACACAGGTTCTGGAATCAGCCTGCCCGAGGCGCCCCCCAGGACGTCACCACTAGATATGTGACCTTGGGGAAGATATTTGATCTTTCTTATTAGCCTCAATTCCTTCAGCGTTACTCTTACCAGTAATGATAAACCAATGACATTGTTAGAATAACATCAACAGAATAAATATAATAAACATGACTAAAATGAGGGTCAAGAACTATTTGTACCTCTTTTCCATATTTGCAGAATTACTCATTATGCCCCAATTGCCTGTTATCATTTTCAGGAAATTTGATATAAATGGTCGAAGTCTAATTAGTTACAGTTATATGGAATGACAATTATTAAGTCATCGCATTTGGCAGATTGAGCTACAAGGTGGGCGGACCAGGGGCTGGCAATGCAGAGGAGCTGGCTTTCGGGTCCGTGACTCCAGCCTATGACACTTAGAGAAACAAGAGCCCTGAGTTGATTCTCTACTCGAGAAGCGGTTGGCCAGATAAAGGGCCAGATACTGCCTATTTTAGGCTCTGCAGACCAAGAAGCACTCTCTTCAACACTTCCAACAACTCTTCTCACCAAAGAACCAACGGTCTTTCATACGTTTTACATTTTAAAATATTAGCAACATTCTTAGCTTACCAGGTTTAACGAAAGAAGGCAGCAGGCTGTCTTTAGTTTTCTGGAGTAGATTTTGTGAGCAAATCAATGCTTTGCTACCTTACCTGATGGCTTTCAAATCTCATTATGAACTCTTCATTGTGACACAAAATCTACACCATCCTTAAGTTCGTCTGAGGAGTAAATAGGGCAAGCATCTCCAGTGGATAATCAGAGAATTTCCAGAAAACTAAAGACAGCCCAGTGGTATCTAGATTTATAAGAAAAGAAAAAAGGAATTTCCCCAATCATCGACCAGCAGGCCTGCCATATTTGTCAGAAGAATTTGATGGTGGGTGAGTGAAATGAGGACTTGTGAGAACTTAGTCAAAGGGGAACCAGCATGAGATCACCGAGAAGATGCCATTCCTCAATGCCCTCAAAAAACCACATTTCTTTTTTTGGTGCAGTTGCCACATAGGCAGATCAGGAAAATGCCATAAGCATTGTGGATCAGGGATTCAGCAAAGGGTTTTACAAAACCCTTTAGGAGTGTAGGAAGGTATTGCATTTAGTGGAACCTGTTCCCAGAGAGTATCGACAAATGCGTGGATGTCTGCCTGGCTTTAGGTCACTAACAGTACATGATTTTCTGGAATCCTAATGACTTGGTGAAGAGCATACACCCTAGCAGAGAACCACTGAGGATTCTACCACTGGAGGAATGTAAAAGTCCTAGGTGGGCTGGCACGAAGGACTCCTTAACACAGGACGTTTGCACTGCATCTGATATGGACAAGCAAAACCAAGCAAGGGGCTTTGCCAGTGATGGAGAGACACAGAGGGTGTGGAAGACGTAGGAAAAAAGAAAGAGGGGAGAGTCCTTCTGTGCCAGTAGTGGCAGAGACAACTTTGATCTCCAACTAGCACTGGTTTGGGATGTGCTTCATAAGGAAGAAAGGAAAACCTCCAGTTACTATAGAAGTAACACTTCAAGTGCTTTTTAAAATGGAGCCTGCTCACATAAAGGAGCAAATAAAGACAGCTGGACCCCAGAAGGTCAAGTAAAACTACTTGATCTCTTGCCTCTCTCAAAATCCGGGTCTCTGAGTGAATGAGACAATGGGTGGCAGTCATTCATTCATTAACTCATTCATTCAATCTACTCTCAGGAGTATCTATCTACCCTGGACCTCGTGCTGGGCAAATAGAAATGTATAAGAAACACTCTTGTGTTTAAGGATCTCACAGCCAACACAGTGTTTCCAAAAAGGGTGGTATACAGAGTACCTTAATCAGAATCACCAGAGTACTTGTGTTAAGAATGGCGATTTCTGGAACCTACCCAAGATTTGCTAAATCTGCATTTTAACAAGCCCCCCCATCGTTGTTATGAAGAGACACAATCCCTGGTCTGTGGGAGGTGTGTCAGTGGTGGTGGGTGAAGCTGCGTGCATGCACCCATTGTAAGGCCATGGGGACAAGCAGTAAGAATACTCAGGCGAGCAATGTGAACGCACGTTGGCAGGGGTGGCTGCCTGGGAGCAGAGCCACATCAAGCACAGCCATACATTTTGCTCAATTACTTAATCAGAAGAGATCAAAGGCCCTGAGTATCTGAAGTTGAGAAAGGCTCTTGCTCCATCCATAGCAAGCTTAAGGATAAGAGGTGCAGAGCGACCGACTTCATAATTTAGTCTGCGATCCATGAGACAAGAGAATAAACAAGTGTCGTGTGGTAGCAATAGCAGTTTTCAGAGTCACACAGATCTGGACTTGCATTCTGACTCTACCACTTGCCACCTCTGTGATCCTGATGAAGAAACAAGCACTCGCTGGGTCTTAAGGTCCTTATCTGAAGAATGGAGTAGCAGGGTACTGGGAGCAGCTGTCCTAAGGACCAGATGAATAAACCTCGAGGAGGTGCTCAGTGGCATGGCTTCAGGAGGCTGATTCAGGAGGTGGGAGGATTTCCCTCTAATCAATTCTGCTCTAGGGGTCTTGGGCACAACCTCAGAAGTTCACAGAGAAGACAGATGCATCCTTCCTCCTTTTTCTGATGAAAGCCTGGCTCTTCCTTATTCCTTACAAGAGCAACTCAACAAGTCATGAACTTCGTAAAGAGATGCCACATTCCATGACAGGAGACGTGTCATGCCGAACCTGGACCTGGAATGCGCATGCGCTGTGTCGGCAGGACCTCTGACTTTGGGTGTCTGTCACCTCGCAGCGCAGGGATCCCATGATTCTCTGGCCTCTCGGTGACTTTTCTGCCATCTGCGTCGTGATGACATGCCTGGCTGACATAGTGGAGTCTTGTTCTCTGCCCACTGGCACCACAAAGAATAGCTCTTAGGAGTTTATCGTAGGTTACCGGGAGAAGGTCATATACACAAACCTGGTTTACAACCAGCCCCTCCCCCACCAGAGGCTGTGCCCTTCCAGGCTGGAAGAGACCTGGTCCTCACCACAGGGCCTTTCCCAAATGCACCCCAGAACACGATGGGGGCGGCGTTCAGCTCGACTTACCATGTTCCAATGGCTTTCTACCTACCAGGCTGCCATATGTTCAGGTTCACTCTACTGCCAGATGTATGTCAAAGTTTTCCTTTTAAAAATGTAATTTTCCTCGGAATATACCGGCATCTTTCAAAGCTGCTTCTTGGCTACAGAAATGGCTTTTCTGCCATTTGGCCTCAAAATAGAAACCACACGCAGCCCTGACAGTAATCACGACCAAGGAGAGAAGACGCACATCTATTTATAAGGTGCCTGCAGGTGAGTTCTTCCTTTGTGCTGCTGCCTCACGGACCAGGGCAACAGAGCTGGGAGCGTTAGCCTTGTCAACTGTGTAATCAACTGATAACAAAATCACAAATATATAATAACTAATGAAAGAGTAGGGATTTTGGATGAAGTTCATTACTTTGAGTTCTAAATAATTTAAAATATTCATAAATTAGGGTTTTGTTTTGAAGGGACATGTTTTTGTTCAATGTCTTATCCTTTATTTCTTGAGTTGATGTCACATGCAGTGTGAGCTTTCAGCATCTCATGACTTGATGGATGTTGCAATATCCAGGTGTGTGTTTGCACAGATGGGTGGGCTGTGTAGATGGTAGTGAACTCTCAAGTGTTTTATTCAACAAAAAACACCAAATACGTTCTGGCTTTCCACAAAGCACTTCTTGGAATGGAAACTGCATTTTTAAAATTAGGATTCTTACTCATTTTCATTTGAAGAGTTTGGACAACTAATCATCGTTTTTCTTCTCCTTTTCAAATCCAGGAAGTTGAGACAGCAGTCTTAAGGGACACGGCAGGTACCAGTCAACACAGCTCTAAGAAGTTCACCGCTGGTCCCCATTAGAATCCTAATGCCCACCTCACTGCTTCTCAAAGCTGGTCTCTTCTTTCCCTTCTGCTTCCAGTCCAAGGCTGCTGCATTCCAGGGTTGTTTCTTTGTTACCTAGCTTATTTGTAGAAGTAGTGTTGGATGGAAAAAACATGCTGCCTATTCACAGCTGCCAAAAATATATACATATATTGCTGGGGTACCCTGAGGAAGTCACTGGAAAATTCACCACTCTGAGAATTTACTGATGCCAAACTCCAGGACATTTAAGGAAGAACACGCACATAGCAACGATTTGGACCTTAAAGTAACGTCAGCCCCATTCACTGTTACACTGTCTCTCTCAAGAGACTAATTTGGGGGCTCTAGGTCAGGGTCTGGCTGCCAGCTGGTGATAGGATGCAGTTTTCCCTCCAGAGTAATCAATTACAGTTTCCCAAGACGAGCTGGTGGAATGCTGCCAGCACAGTGGGTTGAAGAATCTGGGAGCTGGAACTCTTTCCCAGATGTAGAGGTCATCCCATGTGCATATGTTGATGATGAGAAAAAATAGTGACTATTGAAAGTAGGTCTTACATAAAGAAAAGTTACAAAACAGATTAAAATGATATTACACATAAATTGTTATCAGGTGGGTGACACGGAAGAAATCAGACGAATTTTTTGGTACCATTGGAAGGAATGGATCTTAAAAATTATGTTTCAATTCCCTGATTAAAAGGCAATGGCTTTGATTGGCAAATGTTCATCTGCCAAACAACACCACTGTAGAAAGGTGCAAAGGTTAACAAGCAAGATTCTTTCTTCAAGTTTACAGGGACTTGAGGAACATTTTAAAGAAATAGAGCATATTAAATAATAAAAGAAGGCAATGTGTGATAGTGATATTGCTTTCATTTTTTTTTGCACTTACTTTGAGACAGGTATTTTGCCAAACACTCTATATATACAATTTCCATTTTGCTTTTAGTAGACAGTCTTATGATCCCTACTTTACAGATGAAGAAACTGAGGTTCAGAACAAGACAGAACTAGGTGAGGTGAGTAAGGCACCAAATTTAAGGGGAAACCAAAAAAAAATAAAAATAAAAACAATAAAACAAAACAACAACAAAACAAAAAATGCAGGAATCAAAATGAATAATAATTTAATGCAATGCTTTAAAAATCAAAATTAAGGCCAAAATTTCCATGATGAACAACATATCAAACTTTTAAATAAAAGCAGGATCAGCATTGTTGATTTTTCCAGGATGGGACAGCCTGGTGCGAGCTGAGAGTGTGGGCAGAAGACTCTCCAAAGCTCACACAGCCACTAAGTAGTACATTTGACCTAAGAGATTTGATTTTACAGCTTGAACTTTCAACTGTTGCACTCCAAGTGGAGAGGTCAAGGGTTTCTCCCTGCTGATGTGGGTCCTGGGGCAGGAGCTGTCAGGGGAAAGCTCTCTGACCCAGGTCTGCAAGAGCAGATGTGCAAAGTGAGGAAAAGAGTGGGAGCAGGCCAAGTTGCATACACTGGAGAAGAAAATCCAACCAGGCTGGGGGAACCTGATTGTGAAATACTGAGATTGAAAGGCTATTTGGGGAGTACAGCAGCTGAGTGGGCACGTGGGAGTCAGGACTGGATAATTCCCTGAGTTAAGAAAGGGCTTTTATGAACTTCAGGGAAAATGATGTTCAGATGAAGGAGCAGCTCCATGCAATGGCCCCAGGTCACTTGGACCACAGTAGCTCAAAGGCACTCCAGACTGGCACTCCACACAGCCAGGCCTTGCAACTTAGGACCACACCATGTTTTCCTGTCTCCAGAGAAAGGGCGACTGCCTTATTTACTGACATAACTCTGCCTACACTTCTGCCCCCACGAATATTTGAGCCCTGGAATGGGATGGGGTGGGTCAAGAGCCCCCTGGGGACAAGGCAGACCCTGGCTTATAGTCACAAGATTCCTTTCTTGCCCCTCCAAAATCTTGGTAAGAGCACCTCACTCATTAGGGCTCCTTACCCACTTTTCCTTTCGATTTAAACAGCTTCAATCATTCTGGACACTCAGTCGATTGCCAGTTTTCAGAAAGGCAAATGCTATTGCTCAGAATCAAACCACAGACCCAGCAAGGGGTTGCAGATGGGCGTTAGGGTCGGACATAGGTTTTCAATTGAGGAAATATGGAATTTCACTACATCCTAACAGAATGCAAAAGCTGTAGGAATTCCATACCAGTGGGCACCCCAGTGGGCCCTTCCCAAGTGTCCTCACACCACTGCCTAATGCAGTAATATCCAGAGTAATGTGAGAGAGGTTTCCACAGATACCCAGATAATCTAGAAAACATGTGATTCTGATTTCAAGGGGGAGTTGCCCATCAGGTCTGAATATGTGAGGCTCTAATTTTCTGCTTTTCTTGCCAGTTGACTGACCTTCACAAGATAGGTGACTTCACTGAGAAATATTCTGTCCTAGTTTGTATCCCCCGTCCTCTCAGCCCTCAGTGTGACATGGAGCATGGCAGCCCTCTCTCCCGGCCCCACCCCCAACACATAAAGCCCAGGCGGGAGCCAACTAACTTGCTTGGCTATTGGTACCTTGAAATGGAAGCAAATCCCTAATCTTCTGATTTATTATTTCCTGCCCTTCAAAGAGGGGGGAGGCAGCCGTGCTTGAAGTATTTAAGCAGTTAGTCACTGTACAAATCCATCTCTTGTCTCACCCCCAAGTCAGAGGAATATTTTTTCCTGAGTTACATAAGGCATGATGGAAAGCATTTCAGAACCATCTCTGCCTCAGGACTCATTTCTTGTGGTAAATCTCTAGAATATCTTTCACAGTTTCTAAAAGAGGTGCCCAGGCTTTGGAAATATGCCATGCAGTGTGGGCAAGCTCTATTTCACTCATGTGTTAACCTGAGCACCACTTCCCCCCTTTCCATCATCTCTGTCTGCAGTTCCAACGCAGGTCCATCAAAATCACAGGTGCAGCTGGGTGTTTTTATAAGGAGAGCTATGTCTCAGACCTGAGGAGGCTTTATGTGGAAAGTCAATGCTAAGCCAAAGATAAAAAATACCACAGGAAGGTTAAATTTAATGTGAATTGGACAATTTCACGACTGAGATCATTACGCTCTAGAATTTCCTAAACACGCATAGTCTTGGCTGAATAAGGCAGCTGGTGATGACATTTAGTCCTTGGAGCTTTATCCATATCTGTGTCTGTGGGAACGCATGCTACCACTAAGTGGCCAAGACATGCGCATCGGGACCAAGGACCCGCAGCACGCCTGTAACTTAGTCCTGCTTATGGTTGTACAATGGAAGTCAGTCCTTGGGTCAGCCTAAGGCGGCCATTGTTCTGTGTTGTCCTGATGGCTCTTCGCTTCCCCTTAGAAGTTCTGGGGCAATGACCATGGTCCATCAGTCTGCAGCAGTAGTGATAGCTAAAACCGGGCTTGAGCCTTGTGTCCTCCTCTCTGCCCTTTCCCTTCTTTAATTTGACCTTTTGGCAATTGGGTACTCATGCCCAGCTTTGATTTATTTATTTCCCTTCAGCTGATCTCTGGACCTAGATTTGGGCTCTGGCTCTCAGAACCCAAAGTCAGTGACTCACAATTTTACTCACTTTCTATTCTTCACCCTTAATAAGAACAACTTTCACTTGCCATCTTGGCTGCCTGCTTCTGGCCTTGTCTCAGAACTGCTTCTTGCTTCTGGGAATGACAGTTCCTGCCACAAAGGGTCAAGTGGTCTCCATATTTGACTGCTCAACTTACAACTACCCACATGTATTAACCGGTGTAGGCAAGTCTTAAAGGAGACCCTAGTACAGACATGCACACACACAAGCACAGTTGTCCATAAACTGAACATATCTGGGACACATTTTCTTTCACAAATGCAGAGGTGCAGTGCCCACCTTTGTCAGACAACATCTTCTAATCCTGACAGTGAGGCTGCATAACTCCCAATTCTAGGCATATGGTTCATTTTTGCCTCCAAGTCGAGGACCAGTTAAATTTCAGAGCTACTGAGGCCCTGGGCTTCCATTTGGTCACTCAGATTCGATTCTGTCTTGACCCTCTCTCTCCTGCTCTGACTTTGATTGAAATGACCTTCCTGGGATATGGTGGTCACCCATGCTCTGGCCCTTAACCCTCATGGGCAGATTCCCTGGGCAGGGTCTCTCTGATGTATTCCCTGCGTGTTCTCCTTTGATTTCATCTCTGCCAATGGCCTGGCTACAGATACAGATACTCCAGACCCTGTGTGTTGGATGCCTTTGTGATCCTCATAGATGTATTGCCACTCTTATGCTTGGCATGTACCAGTGTGGTCTGCTCTGTCCTAGCTCTGTGGGAGTCTGTCATCATCCAAAAGTGATTTCTGTTTG
>JAQZBX010009287.1:0-46401 GCA_029593785.1 Cabassous unicinctus
GGTTGCTGCACAACTGCCTCAGACACAGATACGTCTCTAGGAGACTCGCCCATCCCACAGATCTTTATTGAGCACCTATGGTAGGCCACGTGCTTGTAAGGGCACAAGACATGGGGACCCCCATGAGATAGCAAGAAACATCTGCCTTCTAGGGGAATAAGAAATGTGCACAAGCAAAACTAGAATTCTGTGACTCGAAATCCAGTCATCTTACATGGAAACTGAATTTCAAACATGTTTCAAAAGCCATGTGTGTAGCTCAGGTGCCTGGTTGTCTCCTAATGGTGAGCTCAGCAACTTCCCAGGCCCTGCCTGCCTCTGTCTGTTGGCTTTCTGTCCAGCTGTCTTGAGTTTTTAGGCATGGTGTCTGTACAGGCCTGTCTTGCCATAAAATAAGATGCAGATTCCCTTGGAATAGTCTGCTTTCTGCTCTAGAAAGTTCTTTAAAAAAAAAAAAGCTTTATTGAGATATAATTCACATTCCATATAATTGAGCCACTCAAAGAGGACAATTCAGTGGCTTTCATGTCTTCACAGACATGTGCAACAATCATCACAGTCAGTTTTAGACTATCTTCACCTCAGAAGGAAATCCTGTACCATTTAGCTAGCTTTCACCACCTTTCCCCTGCTCCTACCCCAGCCCTAAGCAAACATTAATATACTTTCTTTCTCTATAGATTTGCCTATTCTGAACATTTCATATAAATGCAATCATATAATACGTGGTCCTTTGCGACTGGCTTCTTTCACTTGCATAATGTTTTCAAGCTGCATCCAGGTTGTGGCGTATGTCAGAGCTTTGATCTTTCTATGGGCAAATCATATCCCCTTGTATGGATATACCACATTTTGTTATCCATTTGCCCATTGGTGGACACTTCCACAAGTGTGGTTTGCTTCCACATTTTGGCTATTAAGAATAATGTTGCTTTAAACATTTTTGTACCAGGTTTTGCAAGGGCATATGTTTTCATTTCTCTTGGGTATAGACCTGTGTGTGGAATTGCTGGGTCACGTGGCAACTCGATGTTTAACTGTTTGAGGAACTGCTGGACTGTTTTTCAAAGTGGCAGCACCATTTTACATTCCCACCAGCAGTTTATGAAGGTTCCAGTTTTTCCATGTCTTTGCCAATACTTGTTATTATCTGTCTTTTAAATTATAGCCCTTCTAAGGGATATGAAATGCTATTTCTTTGTGGTTTTGATTTACATTTCCCTGATGACTGATGATGTCAATCATTGTTCTAATCATTGTCAATTTGTGTAACTTCTTTGGAGAAATGTCTATTCGAATCCTTTGCCCATTTTAAAATTAGGTGGTCTTATCATTTTTGAGTTGTAAGAGTTTCTTTATATATTCTAGATACAAATCACTTATCAGATATATTATTTGCAAATATTTTCTCCCATTCTGTGAGTTGTCTTATCTTTTTCTCGATACTGTTTTTTGAAGCACAAAAGTTTTTACTTTAAATGTTTAATTTATCTTTTTTTTTTCTTCTGTTTTTCCTACTTTTGGTGTTAACAGCTAAGAATCCAAAAATAAGTCAAGGTCATGAATATTTACTCATATGTTTTCTTCTAAGAGTTTACAGTTTTAGCTCTTATATTTAGTCTTTGATCTAGTTTTTCTACTAATTCATTTGTTTTTTATTAGAGAACTTGTAGGTTTATAGATAAATCATGAAGAAAATACAGTTTCCATATACCCCCCTCAAACACACAGCTTTCCCTATTTTTAGCACTTTGCATTAGAACTGTAACTTTGTTACAATTGAGGAAATGATATTATTATAATTATTCTATTAACTATAGTCCATAGTTTCTATTAGGATTCATTGTGCTTTACAGTCCAATGTTTCTTAAAATTTTTATATCAGTAATATACCTACAAACTAAAATTTCTCCTTTTAAACACATTCAAATGCAATCATACCTTGGTACTCGATGGCTCTGAAACTTTTTGAATTTGGTACTTGACACATTTCGATGTGAAAATTTTGTCCTGGTACTCGCCGTTGTTTGGTACTCGACATGCAAGCTAGAACTTGTCGTTGTTGCCTCCTGACTCGCTACCCTTTCCAGCCGAAACAAAGGGTCACGTGCTAGTCACATGGTAGCTCTTGCCCTAGACACATCCCATTGCAGTCTTATCTTAGCTTCTGTGGTCATTTTGTGTATTTTTGTGGGATTTTTTTTCTCATTATGGGTCCTAAGAAAATGAGCAGTGATAGCACTGAGCAGAAAAGAAAATTACTTTGCATCACCATTGAGCCAAAGAAAAGAAATAAGAGGTAAATATGAGAGCACTGTTCGCATTACTGATATTGCTAGGGAGTGTGGTATGCCTAGAACAATGGTCTCCACCATCATTAAGAATAAAGAAGTGATAAAAATGGCTGATGTTGCGAAAGGAGTTAAAGCACTAACAAAGCAGCGTTCCCAAACACTGGAGGAAGTGGAAAAGCTGTTATTAATGTGGGTAAACGAGAAGCAGTTAGCAGGCCACAGTGTATCAGAAGCCATGATATGTGAAAAAGGGAAAATGTTGCTTGCCGATCTTTTGAAAAACAAACCAGAACCAAGTGATGAGAGTGTAGACGTTTTTAAAGCCAGCCATGGCTGGTTTGATCATTTTAAAAAGAGGACCGGCATCCGTAGTGTTGTGAGGCATGGCGAGGCAGTAAGTGTTAAGCAAAAGGCTGCTGATGAATTCGTCAGTGAACCTCAAAAATACATAGAGGCTGAGGGTTTTATTCCCTGCCAAGTTTTTAACTGTGATGAGACCAGAGACTTTTGGGGAAAAAATGCCAAGTAGAACCCACATCACAAGAGAGGAGCAGGCATTACCAGGACACAAACCAATGAAGAACAGGCTCACTCTGTTGTAGTGTGGAAATGCTAGTGGGGACTTAAAACTCAAGCCTCAACTAGTCTATCATAGTGAAAACCCACGAGTTTTCAAGAAGCATAATGTCATGAAAAGCAAACCCATGTGATGTGGAGGACACACAGCAAAGCTTGGGTCACAAGGCAATTTTTTACCGAGTGGGTAAATGAAGTGTTTGGTCCCTCAGTGAAAAAATATTTGCTGGAGAAAGATTTGCCTCTGAAAGCTCTCCTGCTTTTGGACAATGCGCCTGCCCACCCTCCAGGCTTGGAGATGACCTACTAGAGGAGTTCAGCTTCATCACTGTAAGGTTCCTGCCCCAAACACTACTCCTCTCATCCAGCCCATGGACCAACAGGTCATTTCAAACTTCAAAAAGTTGTACATCAAGGTGCTTTTCCAGAGGTGCTTTGAGATCACCTCTGACACCCAGTTGACACAGAATTCTGGAAGGAGCATTTCAATATCCTGCACTGCCTTAACCTTATTGATAAGTCCTGGAACTAATTCTCTTATAGGACAATAAATTCGGCATGGAAGAATTTGTGGCCGGAAGTTGTGACTCAGAGTGACTTTGAAGGGTTTGGGGCTGACCCCAGCCTGCAGGTACAGAGAGTGCAGTTGTGCAGGATGTTGTGTCTTTGGGCCAGTCCATGGGTCTGGAGGTCGCTGCTGATGAGGTTGAGAAGTTAGTGGAGGAGCATCGTGAAGAGCTCAGCACTGAGGAGCTGCAGGGACTGCAGAAGCAGCAGCAACAAGGGGGGCTGAAGAGATTTCCTCAGATGAGGAGGAGATAAGGGAGGATGTCCCCAGTTCCTTGATCAAAGAAATGTGTGCAAAATGGGCAGAAGTTCAAAACTTTGTGGAGAAGAACCATCCAGACAAAGCTCTGACAAGCTGAAATGTGAATTTATTGAATGACCAAACAATTTCACACTTTCGAGGAATTCTGAAAAGAAGACAGAAGTAGTCCTCGTTGGACAAGTTTTTAGTGAAGGTGACAAAGAGTGTGCCAGAGCCTGTGGTGCAAGGTGAAAAAAGGCAGAAAAGAGAAAGAGCACCTGAAGTGCAAGTGCCCAGTGTTCTATTGGAGGGGACTCTCCTTCCAAGCAAGGCTCCATGTAACCTCTCCTCCTCACCACTCTCCTCCCACCATCCCATTAGACCATGGACTCTACTCAGTACAGGTAAAGTGAGGTTTTTATTTTATTTAATCTAAGTATTTATTAATTTTTAGGTTTATTTCTCATGTAAAGTAATGATATACAGCCCTATCTTTTTACATATTGCCTTAAAAATGTGCATTGTCTTTGGTTTGGGAATGCATTACATTTATTTACATTATTCCTTATGGGAAAAATTTGTTTGGTACTCACCGTTTTTGGTACTCGTCGCACCTCCTGGAACCAATTACCAACGAGTACCAAGGTACCACTGTATATAATTCAGTGGTGTTAATTACAGTCACAATGTTGTGCTACCATTACTACTGCCCATTACCAAAACTTTCCCTTACCCCAAACTGAATCTCTGTACCAATTATGCATTAACTTCCCATTTCCTATCCCCACTCCAGCCCCTGCTAACCTGTATTCTGGTTTCTGATTCTGTGAATTTGCTTATCCTAATAATTTCATATCAGTGAGTTCAATATTTGCCTTTTTGTGGCTGGCTTATTTCACTCCACATGATGTCTTCAGGGTTCATCCATATTGTTGCGCGTATCAGAACTTCATTCCTTTTCATGGCTGAGTAATATTCCATTGTGTGTATATATACCACATTTCATTTATCCATTCATCTGTTGATGGACATTTGGGTTGCTTCCATCTTTTGGCAATTGTGAACAATGCCATGATGAACATCAGTGTGAAAATATCTGTTCAAGTCCCTGCTTTCATTTCTTTTGGGTATAAAACTAGAAGTGGGATTGCCTGGTCAGAAGGCAATTCTATGTTTAAATTTCTGAGGAACTACAAAACTGTTTTCCACAGCAGCTGCACCATTTTACATTTCTACCGACAATGAATGAACATTCTTACTTCTCCAGATCCTCTTCAGCACTTGTTTTGTTTTGTTTTAATTGTAGTCATTATAGTGGGTATGAAATGGTAACATATGGTGGTTTTGATATGCATTCCCCAATGACTGAGCATCTTTTCATGTGCTTATTGTTCATTTGCATTCTTTGGAGAAATGTCCCTTCAAGTCTTTTGCCCATTTTTTGAGTTATTTGTCTTTTTGTTGTTTAGTTGAAGAATTTTTTTATATATTCTGGATATTAAACCCTTATCAGATATGTGGTTTCCAAATATTTTCTCCCATTCTGTAGGTTGCCTTTTTACTTTTGTAATGAAGTCTTTTAAGGCACAAAGGTTTTAATTTTGATGAAGTACAATTTATCTATATTTACTTTTGTTGCTCATGTTTTTGGTATAAAGTCTAAGAAACTATTGCCTAACACAAGTTCCTAAAGCTGTTTCCTAATGTTTTATTCTAGGGGTTTTATACTTTTTGTTCTTATATTTAAGTCTTTGATCCATTTTGGGTGAATTTTTCTATATGGTGTGAGGTAAGATCCACATTCATTCTTTTGCATATGGATATCCAGTTTTCCCAGCACCTTTTGTTGAAGAGAATATTTTTCCCAATTGAGTTGACTTGCCACCCTTCTGAAAAATCAATTGGCTATAGATGTGAGAGTTTTATTTCTGAACTCTCAATTTGATTCCATTGGTCTATATGCCTGTCCTGTGCTAGTTTGATAACTGCAGCTTTGTAATAGGTTTTAAAACCAGAAAATATGAGTCCTCCAACTTCATTCTTCTTTTTAAGGTGGTTTTGGCTATTTGGAGCCTCTTATTCTTCCATGTAAATTTGATTGCCTTTTCTATTTCTGCAAAGAAGGCTGTTGGAGTTTTTATTGGGATTGCATTGACTTTAAATCACTCTGGGTAGCATTGCCATCTTAACAATATTTAGTTTTCCATGTAAATGGAATGTCTTTCCATTTATTTAGGGCTTTTTTTGTGTGTGTGTGTCTTTTAGCAATAATTTGTAGTTTTTCATACACATGGCCTTTATAACCTCACTTAATTTTATTCCTAGATATTTGATTCTTTTAGTTGCTATTGTAATTGGATGTTTTTCTTGATTTCCTCTTCAAATTGTTCATAACTAGTGTGTAGAAACACTACTGATTTTTGCATATTGATCTTGTATCCCACCACTTTGCTGAATTCATTTATTAGCTCCAGAAGCTTTGTTGTGGATTTTTCAGGATTTTCTATATATTGGATCAAGTCACCTGAAAATAGGGAATATTTTACTTCTCTCTTTCCAATTTGGATACATTTTATTTCTTTTGGTTGCCCATTTGCCATGGCTAGAATTTCCAGTACAATGTTCAATAGCAGTGGTGACAGTGTGAATCCTTGTCTTGTTCTTGATCTTAGAGGGAAAGCTTTCCGTTTTAAACTATTGAGTATGATGTTAACTGTGGGTTTTTCATATATACCTTTTTATCATTTTGAGGAAGTTTCCTTCTATTGCTAGTTTTCTGAGTGTTTTTATCAAGAAGGGGTACTAGATTTTTTCAAATGCCTTTTCTGCATCGAGTTGATCATATTTTTTCCCTTCATTTTAGTAATGTAGCATATTATATTAATTCATTTTCTCATGTTGAGCCACTCTTGCATACCTGAGATAAATTCCTCTTGATCATGGTGAATAATTCTTTTAACGTGCTGTGGATTAGCTTTGCTAGCATTTTGTCGAGGATTTTTGCATCCACATATTGAAGAGGGATATTGGTCTGCTGTTTTCTTTTCTTGTGATATGTTTATCTGGCTTTGGTAAAAAGGTGATGTTGGCCTCATAGAATGAGTTAGGAAGTGTTCCCCCTCCTCTTCAATTTTTTGAAAGAGTTGGAGCAGGATTGGTGTTCACTCTTCTTGAAATGTTTGGTAAAATTCACCAGTGAAGCCATCTGTCCTGGGCTTTTCTTTGTTGGGAGGTTTTTGATGACTGATTCCATTTCTTTACTATTATTGGTCTCTTGAGATCATCTATATCTTCTTGAGTCATTGTAGGCAATTTGTGTGTTTTTATGAATGTGTCCTTTTCATCTAGATTATCTAATTTGAAGATACCAGTTGTTCATGGTATCTTCTTATCCTTTTTATTTCTCTTGATTTATGTCCCTGAAGAGTTCAGGGTTCCAGCTAGGTTCAGGTCTCAAGAGATGATTTGAGAACTTAATTTCTCTCCTTTTCTTGCCTCTGTGTTCCATGACATTGACTTCATCCCCTTTGGTGGTCCCCTGCAGCAGCAGGTTCTCCACCCCCTGTGACAACTCTAAACCTAATCTCCTCTTGCCACCGAGGACAATAGCACCTCTGCTACCCCTACATTGGCTGCCAGGAAGGAGAGACCCACGAAATCAAAGTCATAGTGTATTGGGGCTGGGAGGGCCCACTCCACTGTCTCAATCTACAATGTGGAAAGTGGGACTCTGAAAGGTGGAAGTGACTTATATAGGGCACTGCTATTAAAATCCTATAGAACTTTGAGGACTTTAGCTTTTACTCTGATAGAAACAGGGAACCATTGCAGGCTTTGAATGGATGAATGCCATCAACTGACATGTTAAAAGGATCTCTATGGCTGTTTTGATGAGAAGTTGGAGGAAAAACTAGAAGGATGTGTTAGGAGTCATTGCAATATTCAAGAGAAGAGCCAAAGATGACTCAGGCCAGAAGCAGTGCAGGAAATGAGAAGTGGTCAGGTTCTGGATGTGTTTTTGAAGGTTGAGCCAACAAGGCTTCATGACAGATTGAATGTGGAGTATAAGAGAAAGAGAAGGGTCGATGATGGTGCCAGGGCTTTGGCCTTAGAAGGATGGACTTGCCATCACCTGAGATGGGGAGGACTGCCCATCTGGCAGGTTTGGTGAGAAATCAAGGGTTTCACACATCAATGGGAGAGTTAAGTAATTGTGACAGAAACTGTGTGACCCATAAAGTCTGAAATCATTACTATCTGGTCCTTAACAGAAAGATGGCTGTCCCTGCTCTTGGGGCATTTCATCAGCAGAAATTTGACTAAATAGTATCACTCACAAACCCCTAATTCATGACCAAATTCTCTTTTTAAAATTGGAGGGGTATCAACATTGCTGGTTGAGGCCTCTGAGCACTGCCGGGTAACTCTGGGTGTTGATCCTGGAGTAGACCACCCCCTGGAGCCCTGCTCCCCTGGTTCACTGATGAGCTTGGAGCTGGACACAAGGATTTGGTCCCTGAGATGTACCGGATGGCCACCTTCTCATGAACTGCACTTTAAAACAAATTATTAATTACCGCTCTTTCTTCCCCAAATCTCCTTTAAGCCCCTGCCACTTGCTTCCCATTTGCTAGGGAATGCTCAGAGGCATCAAAATGGAGGAATCAGTAGCAGCAAATGTAAAGGGGCACTCTGGGGAGTGGCTTCCAGTACTGAGATGTCTTTTTTGGGGGTGGGTGGGGGTGCTCATGGCAGTGTTTTCCATGACATCCACTCAATGTCCTTATGTCTTATATGTTGGGTTTGCTGAGATCAACGTTTCTGAAACCCTGCCATGCAAAAGGGTTTGAGCTGCACGTCTCCAAGACAGCATGACAGAGAGGAAGAGTACAAATCCGAGGGTCATAGAGTCCTGGGTTCAAATCCCTAGCTTACTCGTTTACTGAATGTCCTTCACAAGTTCTGTAATCATTCAGAGTTTCTCCTTCTATGAAACAGATTATAAAGAATATTTATCCCAAGATTGTCATATCAACCTCATAAACTATAAAACAGCTAGCTATTATTGAAACATCCAATACAGGCTTATCTCCTATTTCTATGCACTGTTTTAAACATGTGCAGGCACCCACAACACACACACACACACACACAGTCAATGCCGGGAATTGAACTGAAAGCATTTTAACTTTGAACTATTTCCTTCTTGGCTGAATGAATCACTTCCAATTATCTTTATGATTCAATAATGTAAAATGCCAGTGAAAGGAGTCGGCATTTGTTTCAACAGACCATTAACTCTTCACGTTTGGTTTTCCTTGTCTTGCTACTGAACTTTGCATTAATTTTAAATTAAGGAAATATTTCTAAGGTAATAATAGCCAAGAGAACAAAAATGCTCTGTTAGTAGCATGGCAGTCACGGGAACTTTGGGGAGACCTGAAAGCGCTGACTTTGTCATTACAAGCTGTTGCTTGCTGTTTGTGCAAAGACTTACCAGGGGCTTGTTTACACCCAGCCATAGTGAAGGTCTGAGGCCTTCCCGGGAGGGTTCTGAGGTTGGAAATCTCACACACTTGGCTGCCAGCTGAGCCCAGGTTCCATGTCTAAAATACAGGTTTCTGAACGCTGGTTTTAAATACACCGTCTTTGTATTCTCTCTTTCATCTTTTCAAATTTCCTCTCTAGGATTTTGGTCACATCATCTGGATATTAGTCAAGGCAGCTATTTTTATCTTACTGAGATGTTTCCCAGATATAACTCTGCTGGATGTGTTTTTGTTTTTTTGCTTTTTTTGACTGGAAGGGAGCGGTAAAATATACATTATAAAATTTACCATTTTAATCATCTTAAGGTATAAAATTCAGTAGCATTTAGTACATTCACAATGTTGTGCAACCATCACCACTTTCTAGTTCCAGAAATTTTCTTCTTTCCAAAAGGAAGCTCAGTACCTGTTAAGCCGTCACGCCCGTTCCCACCTCCCCGCAGCTCCTGGTTTCTGTTGCAATGAATTTGCATATTCTGGACCTCTCATATAAAAGGGATCATACAGTAGGTGGCCTTTTGGGTTTGGCTTCTTTCACTCAGCATCATGTGTTCAAGGTCCATCCATGTTGTTTCATGAATCAGAATTCCGCTCCTTTTTATGGCCAAGTAATAGTCCCAGGCTGTTGGACTTCCTGAATTTAGGCTCAGATTTTCTTTCCTCATTATTTCCTACCTCTAGTCTTTTCTTCTTCTTTGTTCCAGGAGATTGCCTCAGCTTCATCTTCCAATTTTTTTGAGTCTTTTTATTTTCTGCTCCCTGGTTTTTAATTTCAAGATTTTAAAAAACTGTTCTTCTTTTATGATATTCCTTTTTATAACTTCTACTTCTTCATGGGTAAAGTGATTTCTCTTTACTTTCTGAGGATAGAAATTATTGTGTTTCCCCCACACACACATTACTTTGAATCCTGACAAATTTGTTTTTCAATTGTGTTTTAGTCTCTGACTTACAGACTTTCTTTAAAATATATGGTGATCCTCGACTGTTTATATTTAAGAGTGGGCATCAGTGTGTGTTAGTGTGTTTTTGTGCATACACAGGCACATGTACGTATCTGTGTGCGTGCATGCATGTGTGTGCACATGTGTTTGTGTGTGTGCACATTTTGTCTATTCATGGACTCACTGTAGGTTGACCCAGCTGTTTCATTTGGGAACCCTAAACTGTCAGCACTTCTGAATGTTTCTGTTGGGCTGGTCAGTTTTCCAGAGAGGGGCCCTTCCACCTTCCACCTGGGAGGTGCAAGCATTGCAACCAGCCTTTCCCATTGCCGAGTGAGGGGAAACATCTGAGGGTCTCAGTGTCCAGTAGGTAAACTCTTGCTTATTGTTTTGTAGTCAGTAATGTCCCTGCTCCAAAGAGACCCCCTCTGAACTCTTTTGACCATTTCTGAGCATTCCTATCCAGGCATCAACTCTTGTGGCATCTGCAGGTTTTCTTCAGGGGACTGCCCTCGGGCTCCTGGAAGGAGCATGTGCACAGAGTTGCTGTGTCTGGGAGTTTATGTCTGCCCTCCCCCAATCCAGGACAGCCCTTGACCAATGACCGTCCGTGTAGAAGTCCGAAAGCCCAGTAATCCTATTTTCAGTTGGGGCAGCTCCGAAGCTCTTCTTAGCTCCAGGGTTCTGCAGGGCTTCGCCTGAAATTCCTTCCCCTTGTTTGTCCTGCTTCGCACACTTCCGTATTTGTCTCTTTGGAGGCCTCAATGAATCACTTGCCTTCATCTCAGGGACTTTTCTGGAAACCTGATCTAAGACATCCCATTTTCAACATGGTACCTGTGCCTGAAGTCCCTCTCCAGAAAATCTAATTTCAAGTATCTGAAAGCCTGTTAGGAGGAAGAAAAGTTAATCTTAGGGTGTATAGCTCCAAAAAGTAGATATTAGATATTGGATTCAATTTATAAGGAGGCAAAATTCAGTTCATTAGAGGGCTTCCTTAGTAAGTAGTAAGTTCACCATCTCTAGAGGTATACAAGCAGAGGCTAAATGTTTTCCTGATGAGGTGCTCAAAGATAGGGATTCAAGCAATTCATGGGCAGGCTGAGTTCACATTCAGCGGCTTCTGCATTTCAATATAGAACCTCCTTATTGAAATCATAGCAACGTAGCAGCAGAAAAACCTCATTGGGGGAGCAAATCTTCAGTTCTGAAATTGTGTTTCATTATCACGTGGTGATCTTTTGAGATTGTGAGTACAATTAAAGCTTGTAAGATTTTAAAGAGGTGCCCATGTGTTAATTTCCCAACAGCAATTATGGCTTGATTAAAAGAGGACCTAAACAATTGCAGGAAAAATGCACTGACAGTAAATGCTTTGTGTGTTCTTGGCATTGCGCTGCCTCACTTTCATTACCAAGAGGGTAAGTCAGAATTAAACATTCACAGACTTCCAGAGCCACGTGCCTCTCGCTCATTGTTCTGGGGATCTGTTTGCCATCTCCCCAGCGTCAGTGTATACACACAGAGCAAAGTTTGCTGATTCAGCCCCACTCTTCCATTTGCAGCTCTGTACCCAACAACGGGGCATTGTTTTCAACCATGAAGACAGCTGAGCTGGGCTTGAATGCGGAGCAGTGGTGAATTTATTTCGTACAGTTGTAAAGACCAAAGGCTTGCCTCACTCAAGGTCAGGGCAGGGCTGCTCTTTTCTCAGTAAGCCCCAACTTGGCCTCATGGCTGTTGAGACATTTAGGCAAAAATGTAAAACCTTCAGCACGTGGAGGTACTACTCAGTTCTTTGAAAGCCTGGGCTAAGGAAACCCAAATAAATACCAACTGTTTTAAGATCTAAGCAACAAGAGTTTTCTCTTTCAGAAAGTAAATATTACTGTCTCTACCTTACAATCTTTTATTTACTTATTTATTTACTTTGCATGGCAAAACTTCTAAACCCACAAAGAGCAAGAGGAGAAATGAAATGCCCTGCAGTCTTGACTAATGCAGCAGACACCAAGGTCAGGAGGATTTGTTCTAGATTCTAAAAAGGATTTATTCTAGATTTCCACTAGATTCTGCCTGAACAGAACAGAACAGAACACATTTCTCTGTAAAATGAGGAAAGGGCAGAGTAACCGCTCAAGGTTCCTACCTTCCATTCCTTTAGTCATTCCATCAACAAATATTTGTGGAGCCCCCTCTGTGAGCCAGACTCTTCTGGGAGTGAGGGAAACATAGTGGTGACTAATACAGAGGTGGTCCCTGCCCGCATGGGGATTACACGTGAAGGAAGGAGACCGGCAGGAGGCGATAAAATGTCAGTTGGTGAGGTGAGCTCTGAAGACAAATCCAGCACCTCAGGGCAGGTGATGTGGCCGCTATTTTAAAAGGGTGGTCAGGGAAGGCTTTTTAAGAACTTAAGCAGAATGAGGGGAGGAAGTGGACCAGGTGACTGTCCAGGGGAGTGTGTTCCAGGCAGATGGCACAGTAAGTGCAAAGGCCCTGAGGTGGGCACAGGCTTGACACATTCGAGGAAGAACAAAAAGAACTACATGCAATGGGGAGCGTGGCCGGGAGGCGGCCGGAGAAGTAGAGAAGGCCAGCCAGTTAGGGCTCCTGGTTCGTGGTAAGGAGCTTAGTTCCTTCTCTGAGTGAGGTGTGAGCCCAGGAGAGTTGAGCGGAAGTATGATATGGTCTGACTTGTGCTTTACAGGGACTATTTGACTACTGAATTGAGAATGGACTAGAGGGGAGAAATACTGAACAAAAGGAGGCAAGTTAAGACACTCTTAGTAATCACAAGATAGGTATAAGAGAGGAGCCGTGGATGATGATGTGATTTTTGACTTGTCAGCTAGTGACTGGTGGAGCCTTTTACTGAGCCTGGGCTGGAGCAGCCCTAGCAATTCCCTGATTCGGTTTTATAAAGCCACCCCGCCTCCAGGGCTCCGTGCTGATGCCAGGAGATGTTTTCCTAGGCCTTGGGCACACAGTCACCCAGAGTCTTGTGATGTGTATATAGCCTTGCCTGATTTTAACGTCCATGAGTATGATTCCTCCAACGCCGGAGGCTCTCACTTCCCTGACTTCTGTCTTTAAACTTCAAATTCATGAGCATGTGCTGGTCCTGGTCATCCTGATTGCTGTGACTGTAACTTTGGACACCTTACTGTCTGCTCACGAGCTCCTATGAGCTTGACCTTGTCCTTGGCTTCCAATAAACCACCCCTTGACCTCTTCAAGCCCCACACTCCATGCAGCCCTCCCCGTTCTACTGTGAAGCAGCACCTTTCTCCCATTTCTCCGCCTTCCCTACTTGCTCTGGACCGTGTGGTCATCACTGCTGTGTAGCATCCTCAGCACCCCCACCCCATGCTAATCTCCAGCCTGGATGAGTCAAATCCTCTGCTTTCCCTCTTCCTCTTCCTAAGCTAAGCTCTCTCTAGCAGTGCTAGAGAAATGTCCAGATCTGGCTGATTGGATTCTGGATGCAGCTGGGCCTCACTGCTCTTCTGGGCCTCACTGTCCCATCTGCAGAGGACGGTTCCCAAGGTGACCCCCAATTATCCTGCCTCCCAGTGTTCATGCCTTTAGATGAGCCCCTCCCCTGAGTGTGGGCAAGACTGTCTTCTAGCCAACAGAATGTGGTGAGCTGATGGATGTCACTCGCACAGCTGCGCTCTGCTTGGTCAGACTCTGTGTTTGAATCCTGGAGCTAAAGACTCTCCTTGAGAGCATGATGAAGTAGGAGGTCACGTTGAAGACGTCTGCATGGCAAGGAACTGTAGTTTACCTCTGTGAACCGTGGGTAGCCTCTAGGACCTGAGGAGGGCCTCCAGCTGACATCCAGCAAAAAGCTGGGGCCTCCAGTCATGCAGCCAGAAGGAAATAAATCCTGCCAATAACTTGAATGAACTTGGAAGCAGACCTTCCCCTAGTCAGGCTTCCAGATGAGAAACCCTGTCTGCAGCCTCATGAGACTCTGAGCAGAGGACCAAGGGAAGCCAGACTCCCGACCCACAGAAACTGGGAGGTAACAAATGTGCCTTGTTTTAAACTGTGAAGTTTATGGTGATTTGTTAGACGGCAATAGAAAGTGAATACACCACCCTCGATCCCTTTGCCCTTTGTGAGGCTTTGCTTTAACTACTTCACGCAGTTGCGGTAGAATGATCTTGAGGTTAGAGAGAGTGAGACCAACTGTGAACCCCATTAACTCCTTCCCTTATCTCCAAACTTATCTCTATGTCCTCTCATCCTTCCCTCCTTCCTTCCACCCTGGGCCAGCCCCTCCACTCATCACTGGAGTCATCCCAGGACCTTGTTATACCTTGTCATAGCCTCTATTTCGTCTCCTTTTTTTTTTTTAGGGACCGGGGGCAGGAGATTGAACCCGGGACCTCTTATGTGGGAAGCCAGCGCTCAACCACTGAGCCTCACAGCTCCCCTGAGTTGGTTTTTTTGTTTGTTGCTTATTATTTGTTCGTGTTGTGGTTTTTTTTTAGGAGGCATCAGGAACCGAACCCAGGACCTCCTATGTGGGAAGCAGGTGCTCAACTGCTTGAGCCACGTCTGCTCCCCATCCCCTCTTCTTTATGTATTCAGTTGTTACCCTTCCTCCTACTCTTTCTGCTCAGCCTCTCTACAAAGCTCAACCCCCCTCTCCTAAATGATCAAATACAAACATGACAAACAACAGACAAAAGAACTTCCCTTGACCCTGCCCCTCTGTCACAAAATTCTCCAAAAAGTAGATTCCACATGCTCTCTCTCTTCACTCTTCCTATGCTGTGGCTTGCCTTTTGTCCCCATCGCGTCACTGGGCTTGCTTTGTATAAGGACAGCCGTTGCCTGCCATTTGCCAAATTCTCTTTTCAATCCTCATCCTGGTTGAGTTGTCTGTGTCATTGAAAGCTGCCAACCATTGCCTTCTAGAATGTTCCTCTAGCTCATGTGAAACTGCACTCAGCACCTCCCTCCACATCTGGTGTTTTCCATTTCAGATAACTCCCCTTCCACCACGTCACAGTAACTCACAAGATGCAACCTTCCAACACACTCTTCTGCAGGCAAACTTCATTGTGTTTCTTAACAATTTAATATGTATAAAACTGTGCTACCATTTTTATCAGGTTCCTGTCTATTTTTTAAAGCACCACTGACAAAATTTTTGAGGTTCTTGCTCCTGATCCCATTTTCACCCAAGCCCTGCAGGTTTTTTTTAATTGTGCGATTTTTAGGAATGAGTGTGCTACGTTATAGCAGAGCTGAATGTAGTATCACCTCATAGTCTCCTTAAAGAATTGATCCCCTGTTGACTTACCCCCGGGCTAGCTTCTGGCTGTTTTTAGGAGTCAGTGGAGCATGGCAAAGGGCAGGAATTGCACAATGAGAGGATAACGGGGATCCTGTGATCTTCACCCCGTGACTTATTGAATCAACTGCAAAACCATACATAGGTATGACAAAGATGGATCTGCAAAAAATGTGACATAAGTAGATTCCCAAAATTTCAGGAGCCTTCGTTTCTCTCTAAGAAATAGACAGCTGGTCCTATATGCTGCTTGCCGAATTGCACATTGAGATATTTAAGAAAGCAGGGAAGTATTAGCAATTACAGCTGATTTCATTTTAATTTAAAAAATTAGGGATCAAGGAATACGGACCCATCCTGAGGCTGCCTGCATGTCTGCTTATCAAGTTCCCTTTAACTTAGCGCTGAAAATGCCGCCTGGGGGAGTGGGCATAGCTCAGTGGCTGAGCGCCTGCTTCCCATGTACAAGGTCCTGGGTTCAATGCCCGGTACCTCCAAAAAAGAAAAAAAATGTGCCTCGGAGGCCCTCACAGCTGGCCGCACCCAGCAGAACAAGGAGGGCCTTCCATGCAGGTTGGCGGCGCCGGGATCCTGGGCCGGGCAGGTGCGCTCCGTGTCCCAAAGCGGGGCTTCATAGCGCGGCCACTCAGGTGGAAACAGGGAGCCGGCCTGTCCCGCCTCTGCTCCCGCCTAAGGTCACAGATGAATAGAGCCCGATTGAGGAGTGGAGCTGGCCTCACAAGCCGCTCAGTGATGTGGGGAGGAGGGTGGCCTGTTCAGAGATAAGGCTGGAGTCGGGCAGGCTGCGGGGTTTCCGGGCGGCCAGAGGGCTGCCAAAGACAGCACAGCGTTGTCGAGGACTGCCAGGCCCTCTGGGCCAAGATGAGGCTGGAGGAGAGTGCGGGTCATGTGGGTGCTGATGGGAACGATGTCTTAATCCTCCTCCAAGAGGGTTAACTTCCAAGAAGGAAAGTTCATTTTAAAATACACTGGCACATTTGTTTTGTGGCCTCAAGTCATTTTCCATTCCACACAAGCCCAAAATACAAACCACCATTATTGGGGGCCCCTGCCCAGTGGGGGAGGGGACAATAGGCACCATGGCTAAGAGCACAGGCTCCCCAGGCAGACTCTGGGCCTGCACATGGTAGGTGCTTTATTCATGATAGCTATTCTTATCGTTATGGATGACTATGATGGTAGCAGCAGCTGGCAGCAAATGCACATTTCAGAGGGAAGAGCAAATCAGCGCGTGTGTGTGTGGTGTGGATTCCTACATGGCTCTGTGCATCTGGGTTCAGTTTTCTGAGCTCACCTCGTATATTTTGCAGGTGAAATCATGCATTAGTAGACATGAAATTTGTGTTATGCTCAAATTGTTCCTTAACATATCATTTATCACTTTGGAGAAAAAATGTTTTCTTCAAAACAAGATTATAGCAGAGCGGACTATAATTGTGATTTCCCTTTTACAGATTAGAAAGTTAAGGCATAGAGATGTGGAAAACCCAAGGTAATGCAGTTAGGTAGTGGCAAAATTGGATCTTGAACTTGAAATGGACTTCAGAATCTTTGCACTGCACCACTGGAGCTTCAAAGTCCTACCTGACCTGGCTCCCGCCAGCTCCCTGACCTCATCCCTTCCTACTTTCCCCTCATCCCCTCTGCACCCCCACACTGGCCTTCCAACACCCCAAGCACACTCCCACCTTTGTGCCCTTGCCTAGGATTCTCTTTCCCCAAATATTTGCTAGGCTCACAGCTCCACTTCCTTCAGGTCTGTGCCGGAAAGACACCTGATCAGAGACCTTCCCAAGTGCCTTAAGTAAAGAGGTACCTCACCACCATCTCTCTTATCTGTTTATATTTTTTTACATCATTGATTGACATGTAACAGTACATCTTTATCTTTTTTCAGCATATATCCTTCCCTTCCGCAATAGCATGTGGGCTCCATGCAGAAAGAGGCCTTACTCCTTCCGTTCACTAGCTCAAGTGTGGGGCGTAGTAGGTGCTCAATTAACCTCTGTTGAAAGAACAAAGGGAGTGTGGGGAATTGTTCTAGGCAGTGAGAAGAGCACATCGGAATCAAAACCGAGTGCTTAGCCTTAGTGCTTTTAGCTCCAGATGCCTTTGAGGACTCAAACTGTGCCCCGATCCTGCCTTCCAAGTCGCTGCTGAGCAAGTGGGACTAAGCTTAGTGATAGAAATGAAGTCAGGGGAGAGGAGAGGAGGGGAAACAACCCTCCATCCCTTCCCCCAGGGACCCCAGAATGTCCAGCCAAGAGAACTCAAATCAGACCTCGTAGGTGGAGACCAGAAGGTGCAAGAAGATTCTGTAGCAGGCTCGGGGACTGTCAGTGACCTAGATTCTGACTACACAGACTTGCCATTGATTTTAGTGTAAAATGGTTTCTCAGCGGTTTTCTGGGGGGTTGTGGGTATGTTGCTCACAATGATAAAGGTAACGATGAGCACGGGGTCTTCAGCATCTCTGGCTCACTTTATCATTGAAGAGAAGGACGGGAGCCAAGCCCACACGGCTAACAAACGGCAGAGCCAGTGTCCTGACTGCCAAGCGCAGCCCTCTCGTCCTTCCCTCTCCACTTCTGTGACTGCTGTGTGTCCCTTTCTTAAACGGGCAACCATCGAAGGCAAACTGAGAGATGATCCTTTCATCTTCAGACTTCAAAATCTGGGAATGCTTCTTCACACCAACAGCATATCCTCCATTTTCCAAACACATTTGAAGTTTGACAGGTCTCTGGGTAATTACCACGTCATTTGGAGAATGGGTGTGACTCATGTCACAGCCTAGACAGGGGACAGACCACGCTCGCTTCTGCCATCGTCCTGTCTGACGCGAAGCAGTCAGATGCAAGAATGCGAATAATCTCCTGGTGCGTAGTAGGGGCTCCACACTGCAGAGGATCATTGTTTCCACGGAGGAGGAGGAGGGCGTCTGCATCTGGCTCATCTCCAGCACATGGACAGTGATGGCATCGCACTGAGAGCAGCCTCTGGGCTCCTGGAGCTGGCAGAGCATGGCCAGAGGGGCAGACGATGGAGCCAAGTGGGGTTCAGCCCCCAACAGAACCCCAATGTTCTTTGAACAATGGTCTCCTATTTGAAAACAGGGGGAAAAAACCTACCTCACAAGTTACCGTGAAAATTAATTTAAGCTAACTACCTAGAGGTGGGGGCAGGGGGCATTCCACAAACTTTTTCTATAAAGGACCAGATTTAAACATTTTGGGCTTCACAGGTGGTCTCTGGTGCGACTCCAGCTCTGTCACTAGTAGCAGAAAGCAGCCACAGACAATAGGTAAATGAATGAACACGGTTGTGTTCTAATAAAACTTTATTTACAAACACTCGTGGTGGGCTGGATTTGGCCCATGGGCCATAATTTGTTGACCCCAGATGTAGAGGATCTAGGACAAAAGCTGGCAGATAGTGGGCACTAAGTAGAAGCTGTTATTATCATTATCATTACCAGTATCAGTATTATTACCAGTACTTCTACTCTGCTGACTCTACACTTATGTCTGGGTGACCATGGGCAACCACGGTTGGTGATGTAAAAATAAAGTGAGATAAATACATAATGATAAGAAAAATAGTACTATAAGTACTGTAATACTTATAATACATAATAGTACTTATGAAGGTCTTACCATGGACCAGTCCCTCTGCTAAGCCCTTTACACTCATTTAAACCTCAAAGAGATTCCGTTCTTATTCCCATTCCACAGATAATGAAACCAAGGCAAAAGGGTTTTTGTAACTTGCTCAAAGCGTATAGTAAAGATTTTAACCTACCACTACTGCTTCAGAGCCCCTGGTGACTTCTTACTTGGAAACTATGATATCATCGTACTTTTTTATATTATTCTGTAACTCAGTTCTTTGCCTCCTCTTCAGAGGAGATGCCTTCCTGAAGATTTTGGGACTGCCACACTGCCTTCCCTGTTGAAGAGCTGGACATCTGGCCTGGTCACGTCCTCGAATGGGGCTGATTCTCCTCTAGGGCGGTTAGCTCCCCATCCACGGCCCTAATTGCTGATCAACGTGGGAGATGTTTGGGGCCCAGCTAACTGTGCCCGAGCACCTGGGCGGATTTCATTTACTGCGCTAATTAAATGACTTCAGTGAGCGGTGTACCCGTTACCTAGCTGCTGAGTTTTCTTTTGCCCATTAACAGCAAAATTACTGGAGCCTGGAAAAGGTCTGCTGGGAAAGAAACCACTCGGTTTTTTTTGGGGTGGGATGGATATTTTATTTTTACTATCTATTACGTCCTTTAAAACAAACAACTTTTAGACATCATTTCATTTAAAAAAACCTCATTACCCATGCCCTAATCCAAAATTTGGCAGATTTTGGTGGTGGTAAAATTTCCACTTCAAGTGAAATTTTAATTTCTCATGGATTTATTGCCATCATTTCACTGCTGGGTGTATTTCCCTCCGAGTTTAGAGCATTCGGTTGCCTTTGAACTTCCCTCCAGTGCCCAGAATGTGTGTGGCCCCCAGAGGCCAGGGAATCGCTTGCCCCCTCCCCAGCGGCCTCACTATGGCAAAGTAAATCAGAAAAGCACAATGATCCAGCCCTTGCTGGACGTGTAACATGGGTCCCAGGAAAGGAAAGCAGCCTTACCCTGGCCTTGCAGAGGCCTGGGCAGGGTGACGTAACAGGCCTCTTCAGGTTAGACGTGTGATTCAGACGCTCATATGAAGCGTGGTTCTCAAGCAAGCTGGGCCGAGCTGGTGAGCGAGAACAAACCTTCTTTCATTCTATTTCGTTCCCACATTTACAGGCTGGGGTCCTCGGATTCTATGCATTCTTTTGTTGCACATGTTGAGAGAGCTTATTTTTCAGTGCATGGCGGGTATTCTCTTTGAGGCCACACAGTCTGCTGCTCGGAGACCAAGCCCGGGCAATCGTCCTCCTCCAGGTTTATTTGGAAATGTCAGCATCCTCAGTGCCACTCACCAATCAAAGCTGGAGAAAGCAGCTTGCTGAAAGCCAGATGGCATTTCTGTACGTGTGCACTCCCAGCCGCGGCGTGGTGGGGGTGGGGGAAGATGGAGGCAAGGTTTAGGGGAGGGGATCGATCTAGAGATGGAAAAAAGGGAGTGCTCTGGATAAAAATAGCATGCAGTGAACTCCACCCCCTACTCCTTAATGATTTCTCCACTGACTTGGGTTTGGCTCTCCCGGAGCAGTGAGCACCGAGGACTGTTACTCAACTGGAGAGAAGTGGAGGGAGCCGGCCTGCCAGGTGGGCTTTTCCAAGCCCTTGCAGCTCTAAACTTCTCCACATGTGAACAAGTGTTTACAGTTTTAAAGATGTGTTGAGTAATTGCACATGCGAGATATCTCCCTTTTAATGCACCCAGCATGTTCCAGGGCTTTCCGAGAGAACACCCTGGTTGACAATGAAATTGTTTGCCTTCTCTGCATTGAGGTTTAAGGAGGTACTGGTTTGTGTTGAGATATAATTGGTAGCACTTGTGCCTTTGTAGTTCTTTTTCAGCTACTGAAAATTACTGCCTTAATCCACTCTTTACTTACCCGGATTATGGTAGAGCACCGTGGAGCCCCCTTCACATCAGAGCACAGAGTGGCAGTTCTTAAAACTGATTCTGAGGCTCACGTAACATTTCTAAATGCTGGTTAAAAAAACAAAAACAACAACAGTGTCAGTTCACTGTTACGTTCTCCCAATTTTCAAGAATCTTGAAGCACCTCTTAAAATAATATAATAATTGTTCTTCGGGTACTTAAAAATCATTGAAAACAGATGGGTTTGCTGACTTTTTTTTTTTTTAACCGCCTCTCCTCCCCTTAATTATTCCTTGCTCTCTTTATTTTCATGGGAAAAATAGCTGGTGTCACCTCACAGAGACAGGCAGGGCATTCTGCTTTGCTTGTTATTTTTTTTTATAGCATTCTTTGTCTTCTCTCTGGCTTCCAGCAAAACGCAGCCAAAATGGTTTGGCAAATCGCTTTGCGTTAGTAAAACTCTGTGTCAGCCATAATCAAGGTCCAGAGTAGAGGACTAATGTCAGCTTGCAAATAAGTTTGAGAAATGTAGTAAGCCCCTCAAACGTCTTCCCATCCAGCCCTCCAACCCCTTGGGATTCCTTGAGCCAGAGAGACCAATGGGATGGAAGGGTTGCCCTGTATCCCCTGCCCACTGGTCCTCCGGCTGCCTCTGGAGCTCGCCATCCGAGCTGGCAAATAATGGAACTTCGTGACTGGTTGGTACGGGTCTAATTCCAGGGCTGCGTTTTTCCAACTTGAAAATCTTTTTACTGCTGTTTTGCTTGACCTCTGCAATAGTGCGGGGAATTGTCCCAACTGAGTGCTTTGGCATCGAAGATGAGAAGTGAGGCCTGGGAGGACCGTATCCTCCCTTCTGCTTGGACTTGTCCCTGCTCCAGACACTCCGCTTATACCTCCTTCAATCCTCCTTGCGGTGCTTCCACGGAGTTGGACGCACGTTTCACCTGAGAGATGAGTGTGTGGGCTTGTTTGGAGAAGAGAACTTACCTTTTTTTCCTTTTTTCTCTTTTTTTCCGATTCTAGGACTTAGTCTTCTTCTGTGAGAAACAAAATCAAAATTAGACACATAACTAGGACTCTCAAAGGACCTAAATGTCATTTAAACCCATTTCTTCATATTTATGAAAAACATAGGGTACCTTGGGTACCTTCTTTAGCTTCCTTCTTACTTGCTTTCTCCTTTAGTCGGTTCTTTTGTTTTCTGTCTGAGCTAGACTGAACTTGTGGCGTCTCATTTGAGTGGCACTCTGCTCACCCCCCCTCTGAAATCATTTAATACAGACCCTACCATTTCTAAAGTCTTTTCAGTTTCTGAGTCTGAGTCTGAGCCTCTGACTTGCTGGCATCAGACATTAAACAAATTACAATGAGAATTAAATTCTTGGTCACGCTCATTTCCATGGGATCTTACTGCCTCCCCTCTACCCAAGCCAGGGCTGGGATTGGCCCTCGATGAGTTCTCTCCTCAGGAGGATGGTCTTGGGATAGACACCAGAAGACCCCTGTCTCTTCCCTCCCCTGCACTTCACCCCCACATCTGTAGCAACAGAATCGGGGCTCTTGTCATTGTAGGGCAGTTATTTGTTTCCTTGCCATTTTCTGAGATTCTCGAAGGTCGTTTCCGTGGTTGCTCATTTTTGAGCAGCTCTCAGTAGAGGATCTGGCATAGACTAGGTGCTCAGTAAATATTGTATGAATAAATCCTTCAGGGAGAAAAGCTGTATTTCTCCGGAGTTGTGCCTAGTTTTTGAAATTGGTATTAATCCCAGAATTGGCATTAGAGATAAAACTCCTGCAGCCTGGAATAGAGGTAAGAGGACTGGACTAGAAACAGGAAGAGAAAGTCCAGAATGTGCCCCCTGGAGAGCTGTGTCATCCAGCAGAGCAGCTGGCATCAGGGAGCACCAACAAGAAGGGGGGCAGTGGTCCAGGGGCAACCCTGGGGCATCCGGACAGGCTGGCAGTGCCATGCACCCATTCACCCCCCAGCATGCACCGAGGGTCTGGGGTCGGGGATCAGGCCCTGGGCGGGATCCTGCCTATTCAACAGTGAGCAGGAGAGATGCAGACATGCTCCTTCTGTACATATGACTTACCGAGGGAGGCAGGTGGTAAAACACAACTCCAGGGTGCTAGAAAGGAAACGTACTCCCTCCCCATCAGAGTAGATGCTAATCCAGGAGACACGTGGGCAGGAGCAAGGCAGAGCAGGTCATTAAGGCAGAGACTTGGGCTCAGGGAAACCGGGGGGCTATGTGGGGTCCCGACTGGGGCAGGTGGCAGGGATGGAGTCGCAGCAAGGACGCGGGATCACGAACCCCAGCGGGCCAGGCTGGAGCCCCTTAAGTCCTTTCGGCCTCCGGTCACAATTGATCTTAAAGACAGGGCTGAGCCTAAAGGCAAGGATCAAATTCATTCATTCATTCATGCATGCATGCATGCATTCATTAATTCAACAAATACTTAAAGAGCATTTACCACATACAGGCACAATTATAGGCACTCGGCAAAATCAGTGCAGTTTCTGCTCTTAAGGAGCTTACAGTCTAGTGGAGAAAACAAGCACCTAGTCATTAGACAAACCAATCTAATTGCAGATAGTCAGAAGTGCTATGAAGGAAAGGGAGAGGAACCATGAGAGAGTAACAAGGAGTGGATTTTTAGGAAGGCCTCTCTGAGAAAGTGACATTGGGCCTAAAAGAGTTGGCATGGACAAGAGGGTGGGAGAGCAAACAATACACGCCTGGGGCCAGTGGTCTGGAGAATAACTAATCCCTGGACGTCCACTTCCTAATCCCTACACTGTCTTACTGGAGCTTTGTATGAACGGAGACCTGGAACCTGTGCATATCTTACCTCACGTGGCGAAATGGACTTCGCAGAGCTGATTAAATTTATAGACCCTGAGATGGGGGCTTACCCTGGGTCAGCCAGGTTGGCTTGTTCTAATCACATAAGTCCTTAAAAGTGAAGACCCTTTCTCAGCTGTGATCAGAGAGAGACCACAATGCAGGAAGGGTCAGAGAGATGTGATGTTTGAAGGTGGAACAAAGGGCCATGAACCAAGTAATGAGCAGCTTCTAGAAGCTCAAAAGGCTAAGGAAGAGTCTCCCCTAGGCCTCCGGAGAGGAGCACAACCTTGCTGATCCCTTGGTGTTAGCCCAGAGAGGCCCAGGTGGGACTTCCGCCCTCAAGAACTAGGCTAATAACCTGGTGTTATTGTAAACTACCAAGCCCGGGAAATTTTCACAGCGGCAAGAGCAATCTAATGCAGGTCTCGGGCAGAAAAGAGGTTGTGCGTTCCAGGGACTGAAAGCAGGAGGGGATGGCCAGGACATTGCATGTTTAAACAAAACATTTAAGTGAGTTATGCCGGGGAGCGAGGTAATTAACTGATGTGCAATGTTGAAATTTCCCTCCTGATGGTAGGTGGAGAAAGGGGCACCTGTGGCATGGACCAACTGGCTAGGAGACTCTTAGTCATCCTCACAAAAGATGAGGGAAGCTCAGATTAGGGTGATGGCAGAGAAGAAAGTAGTAGATGGATTTGAGAGCCAGCAAGAGGTGGAATTTGTTGAACATGATGATTGCTTGGATGCGGGAAGCAAGGAAAAACGAAGAATCAGCGATAACTCCCAGGATTCTGGCTTGAGTGGGTGCTGGGAGCAAAGGTGTAGGGAGGCTGGGACGAGACCAGCAGGGCCTCTCCACCCCCAGCCTGCACAGATGGCCCCACCTGCCACCAGCAAAACCGATCATTGAGAAGCATCTGTCATCTCAGAAGACAATGGACTGTCTTCTGGAAAACAAGGGCAATGCCTGTGACAAAACCCATTGGTTGGGCCTCTTTTTGAAGGAGTGAGTGATGGAACATCCAGCCCAAAGTGTCTTAAGTCCAAAGAGAATTGAATGTATTTATATATTTTTAAGCCAAAAGTACAGAGGATACATCTGGCTTACTCATAGCTCGCTTCAGGGCTCCGATGATGCCTTGGGCTCCATCTCTTGGCCTCGCTTCCCTTAAGTGGGCTCCATTCTCCGGCACTGTGTGCCAGCCACAGCGAGCATCTTTGTTCCTGAATGTCCAGAAAAATGACTGAGATTTACTCTGATTGGATCAGTTTAGATCACATGTCCCACCGCCACCTAGAAAGCTCTGACACAGGAAGATACAGGAGGGAGCTGAGTGGTTTGGCTCAAGTCCTGAGTTTCACTCCTCAAGCTGTGGTCCCAGTCAGAGGGAGGGGTTGAGCCCCAAACGAAATCGGGGATGGCTGCTGGAAACAGGGTGGCTAGACAGAGCAGCCAACACCCCCCCACCCGAGTCCAAATGTCCCGATACCTGTGTGCTTTACTGATCTATAGCAAAAGTGTGTGCAGTCCCCCAAACGTACGGCTATGAGCCCTATGCATAAAACGGAAGCGTGCTGAGCTCACCAGGGTTCTCTCTTCTCCAGTCGTTGTCGTTCTAATTCACAAATGGGCAGCAGAACAGAAATGGTGGGCTGGAGGAGCCAGGAAAATTAGATCATGTGAGGTGGCAAAGGACAGAAGGGAGGAGCTGGAGCACTTAGGAATTCGAGACGAATGCAGTGGGCCAGGGCACCAGCACATCCGGTGGGCATCCTGAGCGCTGGGTTCACCTCTGAAGAAAGGTCTGCAGGTGCTGCGGCTCCTCCCCGTCGCTGCTGAAGCGCAGGGTCCCAAGGGGGGAGAGGCTGTTCTCCCCTAGGGATCCTCGTCTCTTGGGCTTAAAGGGCAGACTTTCCAAACTCTCCTGTTTGGAGAAACCTGGGGAGATTTGGTCGGCTGGAGGAGGCTGCTGCTTTTGCACAGACATTGCGTGGAGGGGCTGAGCAGGGCCGACGCCCAGCACCCATCTGTCAGCCCTGCTTCCTTTGGGTGGGCTCAGAAACTCTGGGCCATTGAGAACGGCATCGATTATATTCTGAAGGTTCTCTATAAGGCATGAGGTCTGTGTGATATCTTGGAGCATGGAGAATGTCGCAGTTATCCAACAATATTTTCCACCGCCAATTAGGAAAGGCACCGCTGCTTGTGCCCCCCTCTGATGAAAGAAAGAAAGAAAGAGAGAGAGAGAAAGAAAAGAGAGAAAGAAAGGGAGAAAGAAAGAAAAAAAGAGAGAAAGAAAGAAGAGAAAGGAGAAAGAAAGAGAGAGAGAAAGACGAGAGAAAGAGAAAGAAAAGAAAGAAAGGAGAGAGAAAGAGAGAAAGAAAAAGAGAGAGAGAAAGAGAGAGAAAGAAAGAGAAAGAAAGAAAGAAAGAAAGAAAGAAAGAAAGAAAGAAAGAAAGAAAGAAAGAAAGAAAGAAAAAGAAAAGAAAAGAAAAGAAAGAAAGAAAAAGAAAGAATGAACCCACTTAGCCCTTTGTGACAGAAATTGCACCTGAGGTCACCTGAGGTCCTTGGTGCACCAGGGACCAGCACTCCCTCCTGACCCCGGCGGAGGAAGGCCCCTGGTCCCGCTGGAAGCAGTTACTGCTGGAGCTGTGCCTCCCGCCGCGCCAGGCTGGGTGTGCAGCCTCCTCCAGTTTGGCCCCAGCGCTTCCGGTTGCCCTCTAAGACCGTCGGGCGATGGGCTGAATGGATGAAACAGATCGCCTGCACCCCCTCCCCAGCTCCACCTTCCACCATGCCTCTCTTGTGCTGCCTTTGTTTTTCCAAACGAGAAGAGCACTGTCTAGGGTTGACTGTCAAGAGGATTCTTTAAAATATCGTTTCTATGGTGGAACAATGTCCCTTGTTTGGAAACACACAGACCTCTTAAAATATGTTTCTGGGTTTTCCTGGACCGAGGCCTCCGGTAGAGTCGGGGGATTTATTTACAATGAAGAAATTGTTTTTGCAAATTGTGGTTAAACAAAAAGATGTTTTTGGCATGCTGAGTAAAGGAGACATTGTTTATTAGTTATTTGGGACACTCGCTGGAAAGATGATTTTACAGGGAAAGGAGGTGGGGGGTCATTTACGTGGTCCTCCATTTCCTTGGGGCAGGCAAGCTCGGAATAAAACCCCGGAACCTTTCTCGCCTTTTCCCAGTTTTACTCCAACCCTACAAATGACCGTCAGCTGCTCCCCTGTCTTCATCCGCCTTATCCAGGGTTCTGTCGCACTGGCCTCTGCGAAGTCCAGCAACAGGAGGTTTGCTGTGCGACCTTATCTTTCCACAGCCTTGCCTTCCAAGGAGCTCTCAGCACGTCAGCGACAGAATATCTCCTCTGCCCGCAAAATCCCCAAGCGGTGGGGAGCAGAGCGTGTCAGAGTTCGCAAGATGATAATAAGAGCCGAATCCAAAAGCCTTCCGATGTCACAGCCATATCTTGTGAGGCTTCCCAAGTGGCAAGACTGGGGTACAGAGAGGACGAGCCTGTTCACAAGCCCTCGTTCTCTGGAGATTCTGCCACTGAAGAGACGGCCCTACCTACCTGAGGCACGTTGGCACCTCCCAGGGCCTGAGCTTTATGTATGTCGAATTTTACTTTGGGGGGAGCAGAGCTGACCTTGTTAGGTACGTGTGTGTTTGTATGTGTGTGTGTACAGGGGGAACAGGGCTTGTTGGCTCAAAATATCCCCTCCACGACCGCCATTTTAACGCCCTCAGAGACCTTGAAGGCTCTCCTGTCTTTCTGGGGCTCTATGATTGTGGGAATACCCCTAGGACGTGGGTGAGCTCCTGAGGAAGAGTGCCTTGGAGATCTGTGCGGCCCACAGGGATTGGCTGCCTGCTGTCAGGAGGAGACCTGCAGATGTGTCCATGGGCGGGGAGGGGAGGAGGGGAAGGGACCTGGCAGAGGGGAGGGCGGATGGGTTAACTCCACTTAGAGACTTTTCTCGGGGCAGAGGACATTTTATTCAGTTTGGTGCATGGGCAATTCAGACCCACAGCAGATGGCCATAGGCCTGGCTCTCCCCATTCCCCTAGGTGCTAATAGTTTTTACTGCAGGCAGCTGAGGCGCCCCCACTCAGGGCATTCTTTGGCAGGGAGTGTGTCTGTCCTGCTGGGGCAGGCTGGGACGCTGGGTAGTGAACCCTCCCAGAGCAGCTCTCCACCACTGACTGAAGGGTCTCTGCCCCGGTGCCCCTTATCAGGAGTGTGACAGTTTGAATTTGGTGAATCACAAAAACAAAAAGATTATGTTCTTGAACTAATCCACTCCTGTGAGTGTGGGGCCCTTTGGATTGGACTAGACTATGTCAGTGAAACAAGACTCAGGTTGGGTCTCCGCCCTCTTACTAGAGCTTTATATGAATGAAGACACAGAGAGAGTGAGAGACAGAGAAAAGAAGCTGCCATTTTTGGCCCTGTCGTGTGAAAGAGCACTTGAGGGTGGCTAGCAGCATGAAACCCCCAAGAGGCTGGGCCCCCAGAGCAGGTCAAGGCTGAAGACATGAGCCATTTGCCTGATTGCCCACAGCTGAACTGAGGAAGAAAGCGGAGCAGCCCAGACCGAGAGAGGAGCCCTGGAAAGAGACAAGCCCTGCGCCTGGTCACCCACAGCTGAGCTCTGGGAGACCGTGGACTCTGGAGGGAAAGGCAGGGACCTCAGCAGAGATCGGCTGCCATCTTTGCCACATGGCAGGACATCAGGATCAACAGTAGCTGACCTTTGTGAGAAAACATCTCTGATGATGCTTTGATTTGGACATTTCATGGCCTTGGAACTGTAGGCTTTTACCCTAAATAAAATCCCCATTATAAAAGCCAACCCACTTCTGGTACTTTGCGTCAGCAGCCCTGTGGCCAGCTAAGACAGGCACCATCCCCAGAGGTCCCCAGCGGGCATTGGTGTGATGGTGAACAGGCTCTGTGGGTGGGGAGGGAGGGCAAAGAAAAAGCCCTCATGTGCAGCGCTTGCCAATTTCTGTGGTGTAAATACTCCCACCATGGCTGAATTCCAGTTGCCAGTGGATGCCCCTGACCTTGGAGATCAGGAGAAATGCACAGTCTGTGCTCATGAGTCGGTTCAAGCGGCTACCCCCATCTCTGCCAGGGGAACCACGGCCCTCACCTACATGTCCCTGGCACCCCTACCTTCCCTGTCTCCGTTCCCCAGCCCCATCCCGATGCTCGTAGCGTCACCTCCCAAGTAAACAGCCTGCACCCAAATACTTTGTTCCAGATCTGCTGCTGGCAGAATCCGAAATAGAACCACAAATAATCATAATTTTATGTTCTTTGAACAAAGTGGGCAGAATTTTCTCCCAAATGAAGAAATGTGTCTACTCTTGTCTGGTCCCAGTCTATCTTTCAGCTTTCCTGCTCCATCTTCCATCCATTCTTCAAGCCGTTCCTGGTCTCATGAGGCAGAATGAACCGTGTCCTCCCCAGGTTTTTCTTGTGCTTTGGGCCTTGTTTACAGCACTGTCCTTGGTTGGAGTCTCTTGCTCACTGCCCTGGGAACCTGGAGGGTGAGGACGGTGATCTGAACAGCTTCCATCCCAGGAGCTGGCTGGTTTGTGTCAATGAACGTTTGCTGAAATGAAGTGACCTGGCCCTGAACAGAGTTGTTTCCTCTCCAGCTTCTGCCTCAGCCTCCCCCAAGCCACAGCCACACGCACTCACCCTCCACACAGCAGCGAGGATGGTTCTAAGGGGGTCCCTGCTACGTCCTTCCTAAAAGGTGGAGGGAGGGGATAGCGAGTCCCAAGGTAAACTTTTCCATTTACCCTCTCCTTGCTAGGAGAGGTGAGGCAGGATCCAGACTCCCCAGATTTCCTTCTGATGAGAGAATAAGGGTCCCCACAGTCAATCTAGGGAATACTCTCTGGTTGTCTCGATCACTTGGGCATATTAATTTGCTCTTTCATCCGTTTGTTCATCAAATATGTATCAAGTGTCTGGTAGGTTTCAGTGATTAACTGGCTCTATCTGAATAGCCTGGGCCCCAGATTTGTCTCTGTCTTTGTCACAGGCTGTGTGCCTTTCACCAAGTCATTTAACCCCCTAAGTCTCCGTCAATGCTTCTATAAAATAGGGATAATCTGGTACCTACCTCTCAGGGTTTGGGAGACATTTGGATGAGATGCCTGGCATAGGTAAAACCACCAGTATTTATATCAGCTATTATTAAAATGAAACTGTGGCCCAGGCTCTGTGCCAAGCTTAAGGAATAGTAACTTGGCTAAGCCTCAGCCCCTGACCGCAGGGTGGTCACAGACAGCAGATCAGAAACCCCAGTGTAGGGTGCTCAGTTGTATGGTGAGGAGTGTCTGCCTGGGGCTCAGGGAGCCCAGGGGGCGGAGACAACACAGTGGGCAGCACCCAAGGCAGGGGCTGTCTTTTAACTAACTCCAATAACCAGTGTTTAGTTTGGTTGAGACTCTTGCCCTTCTTATTCCTATTCTGATGGAAGAGGCTGGAGAAGTGGAGATAGTGGGGAGGCACTGGGAGCCTCTTACGCCATCTTCACCCATCTCCAAGGCCCCCTCCCATGGGGTGAAGGGACAGAGAATCCCCCTGGACTATGCATTAAAGTCCCCGCAACCCAACCCCTGGCTGGCTCCTCCTAAAGAACACTTCTTGTTCAGAGGAACCAGATGAACTCCTGGATTTTCTCCCAACTACTTAAACCCCTTGATTTGCTTAATCCAGGAAATACATCATAAAAAGGGAACTTTCTTACTCAACTTTTAATGTCTTTGGCTCCAACAAAAAGTTAGAAATCAGGGCCTGTATCACCCTCTTGGGTCTAGGGAAACAGTACTTCTCAATCAGGGGAGATTTTGCCCCCCACGGACACTTGACAATGTCTGGAGTCATTTTTCCATTGTCACAGCCAAGGGAAAGGTGCTACTGGCATCTAGTGGGTAGAGGTCAGGGAAGCTGCTTATAATGTACAGGACAGTCCCCTGCCACAAAGAAGTATCTGGCCCAAAATGGTAATAGTGACAAGGTTGAGAAACTCTGTTAGAAGAACATGAAAATTAAATTGTGTGTGTGTGTTCATACACACATGAAAGAGTAAGATAAATGGATTGTTTGTAAAGAGGGGATTCTTTCAAGTGTTTTTCAAACATCTGAGATGGTAATGGAGTGGGCAGCATTTTAGTCCTCACACTCCCAGAATCAGATTTACCAGTCAATTCAACTTACCAGTAGGAGTCAATATTTAGTTTCTAATGGGAAGCAACTGGGAGACACTGATCCATGAAAGATATGCACGGAGCCTGAAGTCGACCAGATGACTCATTCACGGAGCAGCTAAAGGTCCTGTGTGAATTACACTATCATGCCTACTGTTCTAATCACAGTTTGAGAAACCCAGCTTTCAAAATTCCAAGCAAAACATTTGGGGAGTTTTGGGGAGGAGGTGTGGAACAAAAAAGAGCCTGGTAATTATAAATAGGTCTCCCACCATTACACAACAAGCAGAGTTAAAAATAAACAGGACATTCTCCTACCAAGAGTCATGGCCCAGGCTAATTGGTTTGGATCGAGACCATCTGGGAGGGAGGCCCCTTGCCTGGCCTGGCAGTCAGACGATAGAAGCCCTGCAGCCCTTTCTCCAGAGAGAGTGGAGCCAGGAAGTGGCTGCAGCAGAGCATCTGCTCGGTGGCTCCGTGGCCCCAGGCAGTCTAGGCAACTGCTTTCTGTGCAGCACTTGAGAAGCAAGAGGCCCAAAGGCCTTGCCCCCACTGCAGATATCTGGCGATTACTCTCCCTTTGAAGTGGCTGAGCATTCCGGGGCATTGGACGCTGTGCAGACTTCTTGTTAAGATGGGTTTCGCTCTGTCGCTATTTATTTTAACCTCTCCTACTTCCAGACTACTGTCCCATGTCCAGCTGTAAGGACTCTTAATTTCCTTCTCAGGCCGTTGGGCATTTCCAGGCGGACCACAGTTTGAGAGTTGATAACCCTGAATGTAAGTGGTTACTGCACATTCTGTGTATCAAAGAGGCCCCAAAGCTGGTTCAAGGCAGCCCATGCCATGAAGAGACCCTATGGCACCCATATATTTGGGTATAGCCTAAGAAAAAAAGCACAGTGCTCAAGGGATAAACTCCATCTCTGTCCAGTCTGATCACTTAGATTAGTGGAGGTGTCACCATTTTTTTCAGTCTTCAAATTGTTTTAACTTTTCTTGAGTATCTGCCATGTTCTTGGCAATGTATTAGATCCTGGAGACTCTTGGCAGGGTGGGATTGGGAAAAGGAGGGAGGATAGTAAGAAACATCACACACACATTCTCAAGGAGCCTAAGGGCTGTGTGTAGCACAGAGGCTCTGCTCTTTGGGGAAATGAAGTGTGTGGGGTAGAAGAGATATTTCTGGCACAGAGCTGAGATGCCCAAGAGGAGTTGGGTGCTATGCTTATTTTCTTGGATTCCCAACAAACTGGTTGAGATGGAGCAGAAAATAGATGTGGAAGTAGCCAACTGTTTAGAGGCATCTTAGGTAAGGTTTTGAGATCCATTGGTAAAACTGATCAGGGACCTCAGTGAAGACATTTCCTGAATGAGCCGGTTCATATCCTAAGTCCAGGGTTAAGTTGTCAGGTTGATTTCCACCCACAGGCCAATTCGAGGCCATTAGAGCACCAGTTAAAGAGGATTTGATCAGGAAGAGTCAGCAGGAGTGTTCTGAGCGGTTATTGCTGTCTGCCAACATCCCCAGGGGGTGTGGCTGGGCGTGGCACATGAGCACCATCCCTGGGCACAGCCATGACCCCTGAAAGCAGCCTGTCGTAAGCATCCATCTAGCCCCCTGCCAGCTACATGAGCTTTGATGGCTCATGTCCTGGTGAAATGGTTTGCACATCCCACCCCACCCCTCCCCACCTCCAAGGCTGTGGTGAGGCTTATGTCTCAGAAGGCCTTGATTCCTGAGAAAAGGCTGCAGTTGTCGTCACAGATTCAATCCTTTAACTCCACTAAGCACAGGGCTGTCTCTGGATGATACCGACATTTGTTTTCATCTCCATGGGAAGTGAGGCCAAGCTTGGCCCTTCCAGTTCTCAGGGGACACTTTGCAGAGGTATTGAGACCCTATCATTCTTTAAGAATTGCCCCCAGGGCCCTGGGTTAGAGTTTATAGTTTAGCTTCCTTTTGTCTTATTTATTCATTTTTCAAAAGTATATTGAATTGAGGCTAGAGTAAACTTATTTGACATAACCTAGGGGAGCCAAAGTAACAGCTCAGAGGGCTTTTGAAATTTGATTAGAGAAATCTTACCTTGCGGGGGATTTTAAAATGGATTTGTGGAACAATTCTGAATAACTTGCTGTTAAACCTACAGAGAAATTTCTCACCACCCATGAGTGACTTTAGATCAAATACTTCCCCTTAAAAAAAAAGCAATGCTTATTTATTTTTCTATATATGAAAGCAAAACAATCTGCACTGTGGAACATTTGGAAAATATAAAGAAGTATACAAATGAAAATTAAGATCACCCAGTTTCCTCCACCAGTGCGATAATCAATGTTAACATTTGGGGGTTTAGTCTTCCCGGACTTTTCTATGCATGTATAATTGATGTACGTTTACATTAAAATTTATAAATAGACACAATATTTAATTTTGTATCTTACTTTTCCCACGACATTGTGTTGTGAGCATTTTCCTGTTATTAAATATTCATCAAAAGCAAGATTTATAAACGCTGCATCGTAGCCTGTGGTAGAGATTCAACCTAATTCACGTTCTCCTTTTGGTTGGCATTGAGATTGTTGTCTTTCAAACACTTTTTGAATAATGCCATAATAAACACTCTTCTAAATAATTTCTTTTTCAAATTTGATTATTTCCTTGGTACAAGTACTAAGAGTGGAATTACTGAGTCCCAGGGCTTGAGCATTTTCAAAGTTTAGAGATGCATTTCCAAATTGCTTTTTAGAAAACTATGTTCCCGTCGCAGTTCTAGCAACACTGAATATTATCATTAAAGTTGTTTATTTCTGTGATCGTTAAAAATACTATCTCCTTCTGTGGTGTTTTTAAAACATGTCTGCAAATCCTCTAAACACTCCTCCCGTGGAGAAACGTGATCTGCGATCCCTCTCCTTGATATCTTAATACCTTCAGACACGAGTGACTCACTTGTAACCAATGCAACGTGGTGGAAGTGGCGTTTCGTGACTCCCCAGGCCGCGGCAGTCAAGTGCGCGCAGCCTCCACCTGGTTCTCTTGGGACGCTTGCTCTGAGAGAAGCTCCCCTGTGAGGAGTCCCATGCCCTGTTCACCCACAGCCCAGGAGAGCTCCCAGCCAACAGCCAGCAGCAACCACGGGCCACGTGAGGCCGGTCTTGCATGTCCAGCCCAGTCCAGCCTTCACGTGACAAGCTGCAGCCCCGGGCGGTGTTGGATTTGAGATGCCTGAGAGACCCCAAGTGAGAGCTAACTAGCTGAACCTTTCCCAAATTCCTGGCCCGCAAAATAGGGAGCAAAATAAAATGGTTGTTTTAAGCCACTACGTTTTGGGATAATTTGTAACACAGCAATCGTTTCTGGAACACATTCATACTTTAATATACCTTTCTTAGATTGCTTGCAAAAGGAAAATTTTTATGGTTAGTGGTCATTTGAGATGCCTCTTTTGGTGAATGGTCTATTCACATTGCTCGCCAGTTTTTTTAAATTTAGAGAGTAGTGTTCTCCTCATCTTTGGATAATTAAGACTAACCTGTCTATAATACTGGTTACATGTGTTTGCTTTTCCAAGTTTATCATTTGTCTTGTTTTCTTTTAAAATGCTCTTTTGGAACTTGTACAATCTCTATGTAGTCAAATCTATTACGTTTTTCATTTATGAGCACTATAATCATTTCTGGATTAGAAAGTGTTCTTTCTGAAGTTCAGTTCCCTATATTTTTGGGTTTTTTTACTCTTATTTGTTTAAATTTAACACAATTTATTCTGTAGCTGTTTTGTTATTTGATTGTAATTTGGTTTGACAGCCAAATTTTTCTATCCATTTGTTGAATAAACTATTCTTTGCCCACTATTTTAATACATGTATTTATATATTCTAGAGCCCATTTTAGGGCCATTTGCTCTATTTCATTTGCTGTTGGCCCTTTTTCCAGTAAAATGCTGTTTAAAAATTTGATGAGATAAGGCCTGCATCATTTCTTTAATTTTCAAAATAATCTTATGTATTCTTCTTTATTTGTTCTTCTAGAAGATATTTAAAATTATTTTTTTAAGTCTAACAGATAGATTATTGGGAAAGAGCTATCATCTTTATAGTACTTTAGTTTTCGCTCTTGAAATATGATACCTTGTCTATTTACTCGGCCCTTTTTTTCCTCTCACAAAGTTTTATCATTTTCACATAATTTTCTTATTAACATTTTTCTTAAGTATTGCTATTGTGAACTAGTTCTTCAATTGTCTTCTAAATTGATTAATTTTAGTATTTAAGAAAAGGTATTATTTTTGTATATTTATTTTGTATCTGGCCACTTTAATGAATACTCATTTCTATTTCAATTGATTATTTTGACTTTTTTAGAGATATAATAATAGTGTCTGTGTAGGGGGTAGTTTTAACTTTGCCTGCTTTCTAATGGTTTACCACTATTTTCTTTTCTTGAATTATTGTTAATTATTAGGTTAGACCTTTCAAAACAGTGTTGATTAAAAGGGGCTGTAGGGAAGCAGATGTGGCTCAAACGACTGGGCTCCCGTCTACCATATAGGAGGCCCAGGGTTCGATTCCCGGGGCCTCCTGGTGAAGGCAAGCTGACCTGTGCAGACAGCTGGCCCACACAGAATGCTGGCCGGTGCAAGAGTGCTGGCCTACACGGAGAGCTGGCACAGCAAAATGATGCAACAAAAAGAGACACAGAAGAGAGACAAAAAGAGATGCAGCAGACCAGGGAGCTGAAGTGGCACAAGAGATTGAGCAACCTCTCTCCACTCTGGAAGGTCCTAGGATCAGGTCCCGATGCTGCCTAAAGAGAAGACAAGCAGACACAGAACACACAGACAGCAGACAGCAAGCACAAAACTATGGGGGTGAGGTGGGGTGGGGTGGGGAAATAAATAAATCTTAAAAAGGGGGTTCTGTAACATACAACTTTATCTTTTTCTTAATTTTCATTAAAATGGCTCCAGTGCTTTATTATTAAAAATGATACTTGGTATAGATTTAAGATAGATAATCCTTATTTTAATAATATGATTTTATACTTATTTTAAGAGACTTATTTCCCCCAGATTCAAGAATAATATTTTACTTATTGACTACTAGCATCTTTTGCAAAGATCACCTAGTGTTATTCATTTGATCCATTGATATGACAATTGTATTAATAAATGTATTAATTCTAATCCATCATTGCCATTAGGAGTAAACCTATCATTATAATGGTGGATTAGTAATTAAGTTATATTTGCTGATGTTTTGCTTAGGATTTGTTTTTCATCTTCATTCATAAGTGAGATTGAAAGTTTCTTGTTTGTGCATGTGTTTGCGACTTCTCTTTGCTTTATATTCTCAAAAGTCAAAGATCCATTTATGCAAATCATCTGAGCATGAAATGCAAAATAAAATTTAGATTTTGTACCACGGCCTCCAAAACTCAGTTATTTCCTCTCTGACTTATTTCCTACCTCTGTCTGAATGATGTACTCCACTCCAGTCACACTGACCATTTTTACTGTTCCTTAAACAGACCAAACTCTTTCCCACCTCAGGACTTTTGTACATGATGTTTGATCATCACTCCTCCCCTCACTTTATTCAGGCAGGTCTCTGTTGAAATGTGACTTCCTCTAAGAGTTCTTCCTAGGCAACCTTATTCAAAATAGCCTGCCAGTCCCATTCCATTACTTCCAACCCCTCAGCCTGCTGCATTTTTCTTTATCACACTCACCACTATCTGACATGTATGAATATACTTTGCATATCCATGTGTTTATTGGTCTTCAACCTCCACCATTGACAATGTGAGGCCATGTGTCATTCAGATGTACATCAGCAGAGCCAGCAAGGTGCCTGGCATATAGTAGGTATTCAATAAAAATGTTGCTGGGTAGGTGAACTCGTGGCTCTTACTGGAAATGCTTAATTTGTTACTGGATTCTCTATTGTTCCCCTTAATTTAAAATGAGGTTCATAGTTCTTATCTTGACAAAGTACAACAGGTCTCATTCATTCTTGCCCAGTCCTCTTCCAGCCTTGTCTCCATTGTACTGGCAAGTGGGCTTGTGATCCCTCTGCCTCTCCTTGTGGGTGCCATTACATCCAGCTGCTGTGTTGCCACTGCAGGTCCCCCTCCTCCCTCAGGGACCCTTGGCTGCCCCCACACCGCAACTGGACGCCACCCTGGCCCCTGGCACCACTGCCCATCATGGGCTCTGCTGGGCAGAGCCCCGTTTACTGGAGCCCCCGCTGCCTCCTCCACTGAGTACCACAGCTCCTGGCAGCCCCTGTGACTCCTTCTTGGCCCTGCGACACTTCTGAGGCCTTCACAACTCTCAAAAGGCAGGCAACTTGGTCTCTTCAACTATATTTTCGTTACCAGAGAGTCTCTGTCATGTTCTTTTTTTTCGGTAACCTGTATGCAGCAACCAAGAACTTGCACTTTAGCATCCCCTGGGCTTGAGGCCTGATTGCTAAGTACTAGCTGGATGGCCTTGAACAAATCACGAACCTTTGTAATCTCTGCCCCCCGCCGATACTTTATCTATAAGATGGAATAAAACTCTTAACATGTCATCATTATTATTTTTCAAATTTGATGGCCTCACCCTGAGCAATTCTTGTCCGGTGTGTGTCTTGCCTGCCAGCTGATGAGCATCGTGAAGGCAGGGCCGTGTCTTATTCTCTATTATTCCTCTTGGTGATGTAGTGCCTGGCCCTTAGAAAGCTCAGTAGCTATCTATTGCACTTCAGGGAATTGCATGGTTTGCATTGCTCAGAATTTCTCTCTTGGGTACAGGGTGCTCTTTGAGTGGGGCATTAGGGCTGGAGAAAGGGAAGGGGTGGGAGAAAGGGAATAGTGACCAGGCCAAGGTAACCAGCAGAATCCACCCCGGCGATTAAAAGGCAAGCAAACCTCCCGGACCAGGGTGGTTTGGTGAGGAGCTTCTGAGCAGCTTCACTTAAAACGGGAAGGGCTCACCCTCGCAGCGCAGCCCTTTTGTAAGCGCTGGCCCGTCTCTTTCTTTCTGATGAGGACAGCCAAATGCAACATGCAGGAGGATAGGTGCAAAGACACACATGTCACACCCGGGCTGCTAAATGCTCCCGGCTCACAGCAAGGCCCAACTGAAAGGATCAAAGGCTGCACATGGCCAGGCAGTGACAAATTTATGACGTCCCGTCACCCACATGAAAACACTGTGTATTTTAATCTGCCCAGTGGAAATAAATCAATCTTGAGTTTCTGTAGGAGGAATTGCAAGTCAGCTACAGTTCTCCATGAAGATGTAAAGGATCTATTTAAAGCGACGTCTACATTTTTTCAAAGAATCAAGGTTTTCTTAGGATGGAGGCATCTGAATGCACCTTTGTATTCCCCTTTTCACAAGAAGCCCTGAGCATCTAGCTTTCAATGAATATACAAGCTTTGTTATTACACTTAGATTTACAAACAAAGTTGTTGGCATCGGAAGGCCTGTGGTAGGTGGGACGGACCACCCGTAAGTGTGCACAGGAAAGCCCTATGTCAGCCAAAAGTGTGACTGCATTTCTCAAAACTTGGCTGTTCTCTTGGTGGTCGAAACAGTGAACCTTTTTGTTCATTGAAGGCTGAAAAAACAAGTATGCCAAAGAGTGCCTTTTCCTAAAGGGTTTCAAAACTCCTAGCTATTTTTGACTCCTTTTCTCCTGGGGCTTGAGAACATTCAACAAATGTGAATCAGAGACATTTTATTGTGGGAGATTTCAGACCATGGCCAACAAGCGTTGGCCCATTGGCCTGCGATGTGTCTTAAAACGAGGTCTCTTTCTGCCCTCCTTCTCTGGCCACAGTCAGAGATGGATACTGAACTCACTCAGGGGAGATGTGGAAGAAAGGTCTGGGCATTAGACGGGAGGGAAGGGAAGTGTGAGCTTTCATCCCAGAGAATCCACCATTGTGCAAGATGGCTACAGGGCTTCCAGCATGATCTGTGGTTCTGAAATAGAGAAGCTTCATCTCCAAGTTGGGAGAGAATCAATGACTATAATTTCATGAACTTGCACTTCTAACCAACCGGGCTAAGAAAGGGTGCTATCCAACCATTAGGTGTGGGTATGTGTATAAGGTAGTTGATAGAGTGCAAATATATATAAGACTTTATATAATACAGGTGGCATAATTTCTCTGCTGTGTTTTTATGTTTTGTGTCATGGCCTTTCACAGAATGAAAACTTTTTCTTTAGCTTTTTATTTTGAAATCATTTCAAATTTACAGAACAGTTGCAAAAATAATGCAAAACCCATACAGAGAACTCAAACATTGTTTGAACTAGGTTTTTTAATGAAAAAGTAATTACACACACAAAGTATAAAATTCAAAGAGTACCAAAAACTATGCAATAAAAAAAACTCTCCCTTTCATCCTGGGTCCCTAATTCCTCTTGCCATGGTAACCACCGCTAACAGTTATTATTTAAGCTAGTCCTTCCAGAGACATTCTATGTGCACACACACACTCTGTTCTAATTGCCAGCTGCCGAAAGCTAATACCATAAAATGGGTTGGCTTTGAACAGTGAGAATTTACTAGCTTACAAGCTTACAATTTTGAGGCTGAGAAAAATATTCAAATCAAGGCATCATCAAGGCGATGTTTCCTTCTAAAGACTGGCTGCTGGCAATCCTTGGCTCCTCTGGCATATGGCAAGGCACATGGCAGTGTCTGCTGGTCTCTCTCTTCTCTTCTGGGTTTGCTTGCTTCCAGCTTCTTACTTCTTACACACACACACACACACACACACATCCTGCAAACCATACAGCCAAAACAAATGGGAACATACTTTACTGTTCTCCACTTTTCATTTTTTTCTCTAACATAACACATTCATCTCCCTGATTCTTCTCAATGCAGCACAGTGTCCCATTTGTTTTAAGGAACCAGTCCTCAAGGGAGGGCACATAGGTCATTGCTAGCTTTCTGGTACCATAAAGAGCAGTGTGATTAATCTCCTAAGTGTAAATATATCTGTAGGAGAATCCCCTAGAAGTGGCTTATCTGTGTAAATGGATATGTGCATTGCAAATGATTATTATTGTCATCACGATCACCATCTTTATTATTATTATATATTTTTATAGCTATTCAAAGAGGTCGGGTCAGTTTCCTCTCCCTCTGGGTAGGACCTGACAGTGCCTGTTTTGTTATTCCTTCATCAGCCCAACATGTTTTTGAACTTTGATCTTTGAAAGAAGAAAAATGCCACATTAAATGGTAAGGTTTTTAAGAGCAGAATATTTGTTGTTGTCCCATAGACATTACAACATCATAGAACTTAAACACCCCTTAGTGATCATTCAGTCCACGTTACAGATGAGGAAGAAAGCCTCAGCATGGGAAGGGCCCTTGTCCAGCCACTCAGCGCCACCCCCCCATCCCTCCCCACACACCATCCCACTCCCCAACCCCTTACCCTGCAGAGGAGGCAATAATGGCTAAAGCAAGCTTTTGTTCCTGCCTCCACTGTTGGATCACTTCCTTGACTTTACAGTCTAAAGTCCATACATGATACTTACCAACCATCCACTGTTCTTGGAAATGTAGAGCATATTTAGGCAGTTTGCCTCCATGCATAGCCCCAGTGATTTGACACTTATTCTCCTAATGGAAGTAGCGAAACACCCACCCTGACCATTTGGGAGAACTTTTAAAAGGTTTCCCCCCGGGAAGGTGATGCACCCCTTTATCTCTCAAAGTGTCCGAGAGTAAGGTGTGAATGACTGACAGCAGATCCTTCCCAGGGGGCGGGGCTTTCGTCTGTGGGGCGACGATGGGGAGGAAAGGGAGGCAGAGGCAGGGAGAGAAGGGGAGGCTGATGGCTCTCTGAGCTGGGGCCAGAGTCCGACTGATGCGGTTTCTAGTCCTGGTCCTCTGCTTACTAGCATTGCCGCTTTGGGCAGGCTACCCAACTCCTCCAAGCCTCCATTTCCTCATCTTAAAATGGGAATAATTGTCCTATCTACCTCTTAGGGATTCCGTGGGAATTAATGAGAGAATACATGAAAAGCATTTAGCACAATGCCCAAGAGATTATTTCCTAGTACATGTAGGTGTGTTAATTCATAGCTCCCGTGGGTTTTTTCCGCTAGATATCCCGTAGGCCTCTGATCCTCGCTTGCCTAACCTGCGCCTCCTTTTGCCCCCAGATGACTCTCCTGGAGAAGGTATCACCTGAAACAGGAACCTTATCTGGGAAAGTGACTCCCTCTTGCAAAAGATAAACAGCATCCTCAGGGAGGACGAAGCATGATCCTCCCCAGAAAGCCCCAGCCCTTCTTCCTGGGTTGTGGTGAGCCTAAGCCAACTCTAGGACACTTGGATGTCACTTCAGTCATCCAAGGACATCTGTGAGAGGGTCTGTAGGGTTTATCTTGACCTCCGCAGAGCCAGCCACCAGAGAACTCCACTCCTGTCTGCTTTCAGGAGCTGGGCACCCTTGGAGGTGAAGCTCATGAGGCAATGCAATATGGCTGACTGCAAGGCTAACTGGAATAAACATGTCTCTCATCGTCTTCTCTAGACTGTAGAAATGTCCGACAGGAACTATCTCCTCTTGTATTTAAATCTAAATATAAGTGAGTTTCAGTCCTTTCTCTTTCTCCTTCTTTAGTAATGTCTAGTCTATGAGTTTCTGAAGCCGGTGGTTGGTTGTAGTTCTGGGCTTTGGGTGTACAAAGAAAGCACATGTATGTCAGTCTGTTTAGCCCTTCTTATTAACGATTCTTTTTACACAAGTAGGGCACGGGTTTCTAGAATATCTACTGATTTCTGGGGTATGTAGAGGACATATTCTGTTTGACCAGGTTGTTGGTTGATATTTCTACAACCTCTGTATATTTTGGCCTCCTCACAAAAATGTCAGGTCTTTTTGATAGAGCTGAAACTGATGCTACATCCGCTCCTTTGCTAGGAAAGATTCAATATAAAGATTAGTTATATGAACAATAGCCCTCTTTCACCTCATTTTTATGTTACACATTCTTCTGATTTTACTAGCACTGTCTGCCCCCCACATAGCCAGGGCTCTGTCAGAAGGCATTCAGCCATATTTCAATCACCTTTGAAAAACAACACACACACACACCAAGCACGGTCTGCTACATCCATAGGAAATCTGTAGGAAAATAGAATTAGCTCCTGTTTTATAAGAAACAGTAAAGGGCACAAGGCTATCAGTCAGGAAACCTGGGCTCCAGAGTTGGCAGAGCCCTCCCCACTGCGGCATCTGCCGAGGCTTGTGTTTATGCGTCTGCAGTACAAGTGCTTTGGAGCTGGTGGTGATTTAGGTTTGGGGTTTGAGCCCCACCCCCCATCTATGCTATTTCTGAGTCCCAACTTCATGCAAGGGTTTATTTATTGTCGGTGTTTACTCTGTTGGTTTATTTGTTGTTTCATTTTTGGAGATTTATAAAACAAAGTAAAAGAAGAAAACAACAACCATTTTATTCTCCCCATCCCAAGTTAATATGTTAGCATATATGTATCCAAAAATCTCTCTCTCTCCTCTTGCCCTCTTTTAAATATCATGCTATTGATATTGTATATGTGATACACGCTCATTATTAACAAAAAACAAAAACAAAAACAACCATATACTGCAGAACAGTACAAAGATGAAAGTTAAAAAAAACAAAAAACACCAAATTCCACCCTCCAGAAATAAACAATCTTAACTTAAAGTCAACATCATTACTTCCATATATACAGATAGAAGCATTGATAGGCATATTAAGTAAATGGAAAGAATTATTTTATAAAGATGGATTTATGCTGTGCATACCTTTTCAATAACAAGAAGTTACATTTAATTTTATTTGAGTTTAGCAAAAGAAAATCTGAACAAACATAGAGTGTTTTGTTGGACAACAATTTTTTTGTACCTGATGAAAGCCTATTTTCTAATAAAATTTTCCAAGGTTAAAAATTAAAATTTTTAGCTTATGAAAAATCATCTATTGGCTCTTGTGACTAGAAAGTCACAAGAGCAGCGATGTCGGTTCTAGATCTAGGAGTGACAATGAGATGATCACGTCCCTGGATCCTTCTTTGCACCAGTCTCTGGCCCCTTTTTCTTCTGGGTTTGTTTCATATTCGTTCAGGCCAGTTTTCTCCATGTGGTGGTGAACATGAGTCTCAGTAGCCCCAGCCTTGCTTTGGCCTACAAACTGAGCTTTTGATGTTTCAAGAGGGTGGAGTCATTGCAGCTTCTTTGTTTGGCTACTTTTTTCAAGTTTAGACAATATTCACTGACTTCCTGCTCCAAAAAAAGGACATTATGCTTCTTCCCTTATCCTCTCCTACTAAATACCAATTTTTGGTAAATACTTGTGTTTACATCATCCAGATGTAAAGATTTATTAACATAATTCCCAAAGCTGTTTAGTGTTGGTTTAACACACAAATGGGCTCATGGCTCACCACGAACGTTGCCACGTTGCTATGGGTCTCCATTCCTGATGTCACTATTTTGATTGATCACTAATTGGTTGGGTTTTGTTGTCAAGCAGTTTTATAAAAAAAACAAGTATTCATCATTGCTGTATGCCCACAGGTTTTTCAACTGTGAGAATGTGTCTAGTTGCTTTTATACTTGAACGGTATCTTGAGAAGGTAAAATTTTCTTGGGATACACTTTCTTTCTCTTAGGCATTTTTGATTGTGCTAATGTCTTCTCACATTGAATTTTGCCAAGAATTCTGAGGCCTACCTGGTCCCCCCTTCCTGCCCCATAAGTGCTTTGTTCCCTGCCTTTTTGCTTGCAGAATTATTTCTTTATCTTTTAAGTTTAATAACTTAACAAGGATATGTCCTAAAGTTAAGCACTCTCTTTCAAATTTTCTTGGACTATTGTATGCCCTTTTAGTCAGTGAATTTATGTCTTTCTGCGTTTAGGAGACATTGTCATCTTTTGTTATGAGCATATATATATATATATATTTTTTTTTTAAATATATATTTTTTAAGATTTATTTTTTTTATTTATCCCCCCCACACCTTGCTGCTTGTGCTCACTGTGTCCATTTTGCTGTGCATTTTTCTGTGTCTGCTTGTCTCCCTTTGTTGCGTCAACTTGCTGTGCCAACTCACCGCGCCACATGGGCCGGCTTGCCTTCACCAGGAGTCCTTGGGAATCGGACCCAGGGCCTCCCATATGGTAAATGGGAGCCCAACCACTTGAGCCACATCCGCTTCCCCCATATATTTTTTTAATTCCTTAAACATAGCTATTTAATTTTGTTGGTGTTTATCATTTTATCTTAGGGTTATTGCATTTTTAAAATTTTAGAATTTCCATTTATTCAGGAGCATCCTAGACACCAACATTGAGTTGTTATTGACAATAGAATAACCTTTTTGGTAACCTCATTGAGTCATTTCCAGCATTGTATCCCCAATGTCATATTGCTCAGCATTGTACTACCATCACTCCCTAGTTCTATATACAATGGGATCAATCAGGACTCCCTTTGTTGCAAATGGCACAAATTCTGTCTCAAATCGGCTTAAGCATGAAAAGGAAATTTATTGACATGCATAACTGAAAAGTCTAAGGATAGATTTGATACAGGAGCTCAAATGAGGTCCTCAGAACCCAGTTTCCCTCTTCCATCTCTCACCTCTACCTTCCGCATGAGATCCATTCTCAGCTGATTCTCACATTGTGGTGGCAAGATGGCCACTCAAGTCTCACTTGGTCCAGGTACAAGTCCAGTAGGAATGTGACTGTCTGCCTCTCTCTCCATGAGTCCTTGACTCTCACTGACTCTGATGCATCAACACCTTTCCCCTTACCAATCACTGTGCATGGAGAACATGAGCCTCACATTGGCAGGCTGGGGTTAGTGCCCTCCTCCAGATGCAAAGCTAGAGTCAGCTCCACTGAAACACATGGATGGATGATGCTCATGGAGTGATGATGCAGGAAGAAGTGATTTCCCAAAGCAAAACTGTAATAGTGTCAGCAGAAGAAAGGGCATCAGACCCTGGAAGGCCACTGGTAGTGGTTGGATTGTGTTACCAAAAAAGATGTGCTCCAGCTCTAAGCCCTGGGCCCACGAATGGGACCTCATCTGGAAACAGGGTGGGCCCAAATGCACTATGACCAGTGTCCCTAGAAGAGGAGGGACCTTTGAACACAGAGACAGACAAGGGGAGAACACCACGTGATGGTGGAGGCAGAGATCAAAGTGGCACAGCTGCGAGCCAAGGTATGTCAAGGTCGGCCAGCAAACCACCAGCAACTAGAGGGACGCAAGGAAGGGCCTCCCTGGGTTTCAGATTATCACGGCCCTGCCGACACTTTGGTTTTGGATTTCTGGCCTCCAGAACTGTGAGACAACACCTTTCTATCGTTTTAAGCCACCAAGCTTGTGGCGTTGTGTTCGGGCAGCCCTAGGAAACCAAGACAGCAAATGTTCCATGTGACAGTTGTGTGCTGGTTGATTTGTTTGTTCCAAATATTATTTAAAAAAAGCAAAGACCCTGCAGGCCATTAACTTTTCTGCTTCTCCCTAACCTCGGTGGATGTTGCAGAGCCTGTGGGGGCACCTTGGAGGAATCCATGTGAGCCTCCCAAGCGGACATTCAGAGAGACTCAGGAAGCTGGGGCGCTCCTGTGGGCTGGGAGCTCTTCCCAAGCACCATTTATTTTCTACAAGATGGGTCATTCCAGATTATTTGAGATAACTGTACTTTATAGATATACATTTAAACATATTTAATACTCCAGTTAAAAGATACAGCGCTAGACTTTGGGAAGGCTACAAAGACTAACAGTTGACTCAGATCATTCCTTCTCATTTATCCCTGGTTGTTGAAGGAAATTAATTTTTTCTCTGATGCATTCTGTTCTTACAGAGCTTTAAAATTTTGGAGAAATTTGCAGGAGGAAAGAATATGAGAACACTATCTGGAGCTTGTTTTCAGCAAACCAGACCAAACTAGAGATCACTAGACTGAGCTTCTTTGCTACATAGCATGGAAAAGAATTATTCTGTGGGACAGAGCAAAGCCAGTTTGGGTGTATTCTTTTTTATGGCACTTAACTTTATTTATGGTTTCTGTTTCCTGTCATTTCTCAGATTATCCAGGGAACTCTTAAGGCAAATGTGCAGGCTGGTTAGTTTCTCATCATCAATGTAAGCATCGTTTCATCCTTAGCCTGGATTTTGCTGTCCTGGTAGATAAAAAGGTTATCATCGT